>JAHKKF010515354.1:29848-86762 GCA_019740295.1 Labeo calbasu
CATTCAGTGTAGGGGGTTCTCCAGGACCAGGATCGGGAACATCTGTCCCAGTTTTTTCAATTTGTCCACTAGCCATAAAGCTTGGTCATTCATTTCTGTTATTTCACAAACGTTCAGAGCCACTCAAAATGAAGTGAAAACATCCATTCAGTAGGTTAAATGAAATGCGCCTTTACTCTGCTCTTAAATGGTCTTTGCAGACCTCAGTGAACGAAAAAATTGGTAAGTCAATGGAAGTGAACAAGATTGATTTGTTCATGTTATAGATTTGTTCCAAAAATGCTGATTCATTCACAAATGAAACAACACTGCAAGGTGTCATGTTATGGCTGGTTCAAAAAACAATTATTATTGGTTTCTGTTTTCACTGCATCATGCTGGTTCAGCCTACCACTTAGAAATCTCATTGGTCCAAAATAATTCCAATAACTGTATAATAAACATTCATATTCTAATGGGGTGTAACTGTATCTTGTTAATGTGACAAGCAGTCATTTGCTCCGTATGGACGCAAGTGGTGCGACACAACTGAGAACCCATTCTAATCAAAGATGGAGTCTACACTGGCTGCAATACTACAAGACACCGACAGTAAACCGACGCCCCATTGTATTCCTGATATACTCCGTGCAGTTGCGCTACTTTCTCCAACAGTACAAATGGATTTGGAACATTCACTTTGACGTGGTGTACCCTAGACATGGCGCTACTCATAAATATGACTTCGCAAGAGGTTGCAGGACATTTCGTCATTTTCATGGTGTCTTTTTTTCTTGCATTATGCTACGTAGCCCTGCTCACATCGTCCAAAACAGTACATATAGTGGAGATCAAAATTAAAGGACAATCTGTAAATACTTGATTTTTTCTGAAATGTTAATCATCATCGCTCACAATTTGAAGGAATATTAGCTATAGGTTTACCACTGTTCTGCTAATATGTTTGACCTAATGTTCAAGGCATTTAAAAAATAATAAATAAATAAATAAATAAATTAGAGAACAGTAACCACTGATGAGAGATTTGGTCACTGCAGAGCGTGCATTCAGTCCGACTTCTCTTAAACATGCCGAAACAGATCCTTACCCTGTTCAGCACTGAACTGGCAAGCAATTCCAGCTGCAGTGTTGAACCCATTCCCCATTGAGATTATCTGCATTATCCTGTCTTTTAGAGCATTTTTGTGGGACTTAATCAGTAGTTAACTTCCAGAACAAACATTTACAGATAATGGACTGACTCCCTTGTCATCCAAGATGATCATGTCTTTCTTTCTTTCATCAGTCGTAAAGAAATTATGTTTTTTAGGAAAACATTTCAGGATTTCTCTTCATATAATGGACTTCTGTGGTACCCCTGAGTTTGAACTTCCAAAATGCAGCTTAAAAGCAGGTTCCCATCTGAGAAAGAAGGGACTTATCTAGCAAAACAATCGGTTATTTTCTAAAAAGTTTACAATTTATATACTTTTTAACCTCAGACGCTTGTCTAGCTCTGCGTGAACTTTGCGATGTAGGACGATTTTGAAGTTGGAGGAGAAAATGAGATGGGAGTTTTTCGACATTCTCTAACTGTCATGTCCGGAATATACAGAGTTCATGCAGAGCTAGACAAGACGAGTGTTTGAGGTTAAAACGTGTATAATACATATTTTTTCCTAGAAAATAACCGATCGCTTTGCTACATAAGACCCTTCTTCCTTGGCTGGGGTCCTTTAGAGCCCTTTGAAGCTATATTTAAACTGCATTTTGGAAGTTCAAACTCGGGGGCACCATAGAAGTCCATTATATGGAGAAAAATCCTAAATGTTTTTCTCAAAAAACTTAATTTCTTTACGACTGAAGAAAGAAAGACATGAACATCTTGGAAGTGTCATTGTAAAGCTGCAATATTCAAGAAATCACAGACTTGGAATGACCAGCTTCTCTTGCAGTGGCTGTCACAGGGTTTCAGTCACCTTAGAGCGGCCTGACATTTAACAATCTCAGTGAAAATTGAAGGAATGCTGCCAGTTACATAGGGTTTGTTATATAATTAAAGAAATAAGCACCAAGTGCCAAATTAACACCAATAACTTGGAAGTATCAGTAAGTGTTCTCCAATTTCAATTAGAGTTCTTTTTCAAATAAGTTTTTCTACTGTGCTTCAGAATACAATTTATGAAAAAGAACTTCAAATAGGACTAAGCAGTGACCTTGAAATTGAGAAAATTATAGGTTGCTCTCTAATTTTGATGTTTAGCACACAGTGTTACAAAAAAACATTGAAATTTTAAAAGGCAAATAATCAGAAAAACACCCTGTTATTCCAGCAAGAAACAAGTTCAGTGACTGCTGTCAGCTGTAGTCTAGTCAGGAGTATTTTAAAACACTCCACCTGTCTAAACTAGTGAATTATCACTCAAAAAAACATGATGAATTTCTCAAGCAAGCAAAACACATACTGCAAAACACACTCTGTTGCACAAGAGCCTTGATAAGAGAGAGGATGTGCGTGTGTTTGTGTGAGAGACAGATAGATAGACGGAGAAGTAAAGCGCAGAATGAGTAAAAGAGACGCCGGCACACAGATGGTGGGCTGTTGGAGAAAAAGAGATAATGATTACAGATGAGAGGAGATGGAAACCGCACAGTTAGAAAGAAAGAATGATAGATAGAGGCAGAGAAGGAGAGGAGATGTTTCATTTCCATCTACCACCCTCCATTTTTTTTAATAAGGTAATTTTCTGTTGGAATCCGGTGCCATATTAAAGGAGCAAAGTGTTTTCAGACACGTATTTTGCAATGCCAAATAGATACCAAGTTTATTTATTTATTTTATTGGCTAAGTAGTTCCACTTGGACCTTCCCTTGTCTTTTAGATTACGTTTTATGACACATTCTTGTAATATATTCAGCCTTGGTGCTCTAGTGGGTAATGCAGGTTCGTGCCCAGCCTGCAACATGTTCTGATTCCAGTACTGTAAATTTATACAGGGCAGAAAGGCCCCAAAAATACAATAATGAAAAGAAATGTCAGTTCAGAGTGGAACAGGCACTTTCAAACAGATTATCTGTGGTTTCTTAACCCCAATTTCTTAACCTCAATTTCACCTCAGTTTATGTGCGTAAAACAGAAAGAAAGATGTTTGTGTGTGCAAACACATCTGGGTTAAGGCCTTGCATAATTCATCCCAGTCAGACTCGATGCGAAGGTATATACGACAGAAAGCGTGGACAGACCTCTCGCTGCGTGGCTCTTTGAAATGGAAAGTAACCTCCAGCCCACCTTTGCTCTGATCACCAGAGCCGGCATATGCTATCCCTCTGCATCCCTCTCATTTGGGCCGGAATAAAGGAATAATTCACCATTAATAAGTGCATAGCTGGCGTCCTGTTATTCGACAGCGCTGACGCCAGCTGTTATCAAACAGCGGCCGTTTCACCGGAAGCTTTCAGAATCATGACCGCACACCTCCTCCCCATTGTCCACAGGGGACCAATTTATTAACATGCCGTGGGAAGCACGGTCTCTTTCTTCACACACACACGCGCGCGCACGCACATATACGCACAGCAGGAGCTCCGCGGTTGTGGGACGGAGGGATGAGAAGAAAAAAAAAGGACAAAAAAAGAAAAGAAAACAATTTGGAGTGGGCTGTTTGGTGCTAACAAGAGCGGGGAGTTCATTTTGATTACCTGAGCTCGGGTGCCATGTTGAATGAGGGCCAAAATTAGCCGCGGTGAATTGGCCGCAATTGATTTGCTCTTTGAATACAGCATTCCGCCTTTTCACGCCAGTTTTTGAAATGGTACTGGATGTTTTTTCAGGGTGTTTTTGCTGCAAAAAGGCAATTGGAAAGGTCGCACAAAGTGATTGCTGGTTTTTATTTCAGTTGATTTATTCCCAGAAACAGAAGGGGATGCACGTTACCGCAAACACACACATACATGGACGATTCTCATATTTTACCATAAAATCAAAAGCAAAATAAGACTGTATTTTGAATGAATGATGTTATGTGATGTTCATAAGTATTACCCATTTGAATCCACTTCTTATATTTTGTGGATAGTTTTTCTTCAGTATTACACTTTAATCGTTTACAGCGTAAAACCATTTGCCTCCGTCGGTGTAATGTGTAAATTATGATTCATACAGGAACCGGTTGCTAATGAAGTGCTGTATTAGCCATTTGTAATTGTCACCGGGGATGAATTTGAGTTTTCTTGGTGAAATATGTCAGGAGGAGGCTGAAAGAGGTGTTCACAATGTACCATTTCTCCTCTCTCTCTCTCTCTCTCTCTCTCTCTCTGTCCATTTTATCATCTCCACTTCTCTTGGGCTCAGTGGCTTGTGACGCTCCATATGTCCATCTGCTTCTCCTCAGAGAGAGAGAGAGCGAGAGACGTTAATACAGGCGCCCCTCGCTTCGTACATTCAACACTCATGTTTTCCCAAAAGCCGAACGCTCTGAAATGACAGGAGAATGGTGGGATGGGAAAGAGAGAGAGGGTGTGGATGATTGGACGAGTGAGAGAAAGTGTGTGTGTGTGTGTAATGTAGACACCAGTGAAGTGAATGTTATCTTACAGACGTTGAATGCACCTGCAGCTAAAGGCATGCATGAGAACTCCCTGCAGAAATAAACACATACACTTGAGTACTATCACACACACACACACACTCATCTCATTACAGCTGTATTATCACAAACCAAAAAGATGTACAAGCACATACACACACATGCACCTGGGCATATTTGGTCAAATTAAAAATGTACGGATAGATAGAATATCAATATTTTCGTTGTATCATGCCTGTAAATAATATGGACACAGAATTGAAAGAACCAAAAAGAAATGAACATCAGTCGATTTGGACTGTCAAATGCGTAAATGTAAATGCAATCGCATAATACTAACTGGTTGTGTATGTGACTTTCACTCAGCTAATGAATTCATTTTCTCTTTTTCTCTTACAGGCAGGACGCAAGTGATCTGACTGGAACTATACAGAGGTAAGACTGTGTCTCACTCTCTTTCTTTCTTTGTTAATTATTTCTACTGAGTTCTGGCTCTTCAGTAGTGTGGTAACTGCTATACTGATGTGATGATTTTTCTGTTTCACACACATAAAGTTCTATTTTTTTTTTAAACTGAGACCTTGAGATGATCGCTAGATTGCGTACCTGACAGACACTCAGAACACTCAGACATTATATACCTTCATAGCTTTGTCCATGTTTCATCTCAATAATGTTTAATATAACCTCCCTATATAATAGCAGGATATGGTCTGATATAAAACCTTAGTGAGCTAAAGCTTAGGTTTACTTCTGACTTCCATTCCAAGAGGTTGACAGTTGGTATGCAATCCCAGAATACACTGCAATACACTTAATAAATAAATAAATAAACTGAGGGACGTCCCTTACGGAAATTAACTATGGTTTTACTGCAAATAAAACCAAAAAAAAACATAGTTACTATAGATATACTTTTGTTACACTAACCATAGTTTAACCAAGGTATTTGAGGTAAAAATGTGTTTATATAAATGGTAAACAATACGCCAAAAAAACACTTTTACTATAGTAAAACCATGGTTAATTTTCATAAGGGACATGTTGTTCCATAGTGAAATAGCATCGGTAATGTTAAATCTAATTATGAATGTGCTATTTTCCCCAATATTCATGTATGTTATGAGTCTTTATTTGTGTATAATGCTGTTAGCTTAGCAACATGCTAACGCAAACCTTTAAAAATTAATCATGGCTTTATTGTAATAAAAGTACAGTAACCATGTCTTTCGTGTATCAATTACCATTTGTATAACCACAGTTTTACTACAAATGCCATGGTTAAACTATCGTTAGTGTAGCAAAACCATGATTAATTTGTGGTTACCATGGTTTTACTATAGTAACCATGGTGTTTTGGTTTTGTTTGAGGTAAAAACCATGGTTAACGCTATTGAAATCAAATCTCTTGTCAAGACTTATGTGTATTTAATTGCTGCCTACCTAGACTGCTTGAATTCAGTCATTATAAGGATCCATTTTAGGTAGGATGCAGCTGTTTAATCCAAAATGGCGGATGAATTAAGATAACTGTTGACGGTAACATTGTGTACAATTCCAAAATCTTACAATAGGTAAATCATCACTTTGTTTGTTCTTCTATGAAGATTTATGCTTAATACAGTTTTGTTTTTAGCTTAGCAACATGCTAACGTCAAACTCTGCGGTAATTAAAAGTTTCTGTGCCGCTTTTTTTGCATAGGACTGCCTGTGTAGACCATTCTAAATGAATAATTTGTGCAGTGCGAAAGCTCAAACAGCATGAAAATTAACCATGGTTTTATTGTAGTAAAAGTGTAGTAACCAAGTTTCTGTCGTATTGATTTGTATATAACCACAGTTTTACTACAAATACCATGGTTAAACTATGGTTAGTGTAGCAAAACCATGTGGTTACAATGGTTTAACTGTAGTAACCATGGTTTGTTAGTTTTATTTGTCGTAAAACCATTGTTAATTTTCATAACTCAATTAAAATCGAATCTCCTGTCAAGACTCTTATACGTTTTATTACTGCCTGCCTAGACTGCTTGAATTCAGTTGTTATGAGGATCCATTTTAGGTAGGATGCTGCTGTTGAATCCAAAATGGCGGATGAATTGAGAGAATCGTTGACGATAAATCTATTCATATTGTGTACAATTCCAAAATACAGTAGCTTACAGTAGGTTAATCTTACTAAAAAACCCATTTTGTTTGTTCTGTGAAGATTTATGCTTAATAAAGTTTTGTTTTTAGCTTAGCAACATGCTAACGTCAAACTCTGTGGTAATTAATGAAGACCTGAGTTTCTGAGGTGCTTTTTTTTTGTATAGGACTGCCTGTGTAGACCATTTTAAAACAATAATTTGTGCAGTACCAAAGCTCAAACAGCATCCCTTTTTAAAATTAACCATGGTTTTATTGTAGTAAAAGTGTAGTAACCATGTTTTTGTTGTATTAATTACCATTTGTGTAACCACAGTTTTACTACAAATACCATGCTTAAACTATGGTTAGTGTAGCAAAACTGTGGTTAATTTGTGGATACCATGGTTTTACTATAGTAACCATGAATTTTTGGTTTTATTTGTAGTAAAACCATGGTTAATTTCCATAACTCTATTGGAATCTAATCCCCTGTCAAGACTCATTATTGCTGCCTACCTAGACTGCTTGTATTCAATCATTATGAGGATCCATTTTAGGTAGGATGCAGGTGTTTAATCCAAAATGGCGGATGGATTGAAAGAATCGTTGATGGTAAATCTGTTCATATTGTGTACAATTCCAAAATATAGTAGCTTACAGTAGGTTAATCTTACTAAAAAAGCCCATTTTGTTTGTTCTATGAAGATTTATGCTTCATAAAGTTTTGTTTTTAGCTTAGCAACATGCTAACGTCAAACTCTGTGGTAATTAATAAGGACCTGAGTTTCTGAGGTGCTCTTTTTGTATAGAACTTCATATGTAGACCATTCTAAATCAATTTAAGCATCCCTTATGAAAATTAACCATGGTTTTATTGTAAATGTGTAGTAACCATGTTTTTTGTCATATTGATTTGTATATAACCATGGTTTTACTATAGATAGCATGGTTAAACTATGGTTCATTTGTGGTTACCATGGTTTAACTATAGTAACAATGTTTTTTTGGTTTTATTTCTAGTAAAACCATGGCTGATTTTTATAAGGGATATAGTACAGTCCAAAGCCTGATATGTCTGTAATGTCTGACATCTCTAAGTCAGCGTCCAATATAAGGACAGCAGCAGCAGGGGATGATGGGATTTTTGGAAAGAAGAAAGAGCAAGCTCAGATTTGCTGATTTTAACATAGCCTTTTCTGAATTTTTGATTATGAGAGGAGAGCGAGATGACAGGGAAGAGAAATAAAAGAGAAAAAGGTGTTCTCATAGAGTCAAGGGTGCAGAGTTGAAGCTGGTAAAGATCTGTGACTGAGGGCCATTAAACCCAGCCCCACGGCTATGAGACGACACATCGAAAGAGTGAGAGAGAGCGGCTGAGAGTTTTTTGATAAACTGCTGATCCTGAAATAGCTACACCTATTTTTCATCGGGAATTCTGTTAAGAATAAATTGTCACGTCTCATCTGGAGAGGAGCTTTCTTCCTCAGGGCGGCACACACAAACTCAAAGCCACTGCCGGAGTTCGCCACCCTCTCTGTCGTTACAGCGATGCACTGTGGGTTACCGCCGGCTAACGGCTGATTGACAGACAGCCTGCGAGTTTTCAAGGGCACTCGCAAAAAGGAAAAAATATGTCACTCTGGGAAAATGCTGTGGACGTTACAGTAAAATTAATGAATATGACATGACAAAATACTAAATTTAAAGGACATTTTTCTCAAAAGTCAACAACTGGCTAAAACTTAAAGGAATATTTCACCCAGAAATGAGCATTCTCTCATCTTTTACACACCTTCATGTTGTTTTTTTGTGTCTAACAGCTGAAAGAAGCTCATACAGGTTTGGAACAGCTTAAGTTTGATTAATAATAACAGAAATTTTAATTTTTGGGTGGACTATCTCTTTAACTGTAAGTATAGCCCTCATAACATTGTAAAAAATTAAATATGCTGTCATTGGCCCTTGCATGACTCCTAGAAAATTGTGAACATGGACTATTTCACCATCAAGATCTGTTATTTCCAGCTACACAATGATGTAATTGGCATCACGTGTTCCTCAAGTGTGCATATGGGTTTAATTTGCCAAATATTGTTAATCGAATCCCCCAACTTTTCTCTTGTGCACCACACCCAGAATTACCTCAGCGTTCATCCATGCGCCAAAAGTCGTGTGTGTCTGAGTGCGTGTGTTCGCAGCAATTTTAGTGTGACTTTATATGCAGATGAAGTGCAAAGGAACAGTGAAATTCACAAGAATAACAAAACACCTCAGGAGCGAGAGGAAATGAACTAGAGATACAGAGCTGAGGAAATGAGAGGAAAGGGGATTTGGTATTGGTATATTAGCAAAAATTATTAGGGGAAAATATTTTTGTTTGTGTGTAAATTCACAGTCATAAAAATGCTTTATGAAAGTATGATAATGCAGATGCGAAGGCTTGGGAGAATGTGTTCTTGCATTACTTAATGTAGTAATGCCTCAGAATGTCAGACAGCAGTTGACCTGAAACAGCAAACTTACAGTAGATGCATATATATATATATGCTAATCGGAGCTCTAGCACCCCTTGTGGTAATGCTGAGAATGCAGGTTATGAATAACACTTCTATGAAAAGACACATTCAGTCTAAAACTAAAAACGATTGTGTTCATGTACGTGTGTAAAGTATGTTTCAGGCCTAAGGGGAAAATATATCCCTGAGGAAAATTTTACTGTGCAGACTTTGAGAACAAGGTGCAATCTATAATAAGCCTAATTTACATATAAAGGAGGCGTATTTGTGCTGAAAAGAAAGACAACGACTTAAATTCCCATGGCGCGGTGCAATACTAGTCTCAAGAGACTTGAGGTAGAAGTCTCCATTTGTTCTCCATTTAATAGTATTGCTGTATTTCTAAAACATAACAATAGATTTTGAAGTATAGATTCTCTTAATTTTCTTTTGAATTTAAATTATTTTGAATTTCTACTATTATTATATTATATTATTAAAAATATATATTTTTGCTAATTATTAATAAAATAAAATAAAATAAAATAAAATAAAATAAAATAAAATAAAATAAAAACAATATCTTTGAGACCCCAAATAAATGTAACATTTTTTTTTTAATAGAAGGCATTTAAAGTATGTTATTTTTTTTAATTATTAATAAAATTAAATTAAATTAAATTAAATTAAAAGTAAAATAAAGGAAAATAAAATAAAATAAAAGAAAATAAAAGAAAAGAAAAGAAAAGAAAAGAAAAGAAAAGAAAAGAAAAGAAAAGAAAAGAAAAGAAAAGCAATGTCTTTGAGACCCCAAGTAAATGTAACATTTTTTTTTTAATGGAAGGCGTTTGAAGTGTGTTATTTTTGCTAATTATTAATAAAATAAAATAAAATAAAATAAAATAAAATAAAATAAAATAAAATAAAATAAAATAAAATAAAAAGGAAAATAAAACAAAATAAAATAAAATAAAATAAAATAAAATAAAATAAAATAAAATAAAATAAAATAAATAAAATAAAATCTGAGACTCCAAAGAAATGTGACATTTTTATGGAAGGCATTTGAAACATGTTATTTGTTGAATTTAAAGTTATTATAAAATGGATTGTTATATTAAATAATGAGCATGATTGTGCTAATTATTAATATTAATTTATTTAATATTATATTAAGATATTGAAAATAAAATAAAATAAAATAATGTCTTTAAGACCCCAAACAAATGTAACATTTTTTTTTATTTATTGGAAGGCATTTGAAGTATGTTATTTTTGCTAATTAATAAAATAAAATAAAATAAAATAAAATAAAATAAAATAAAATAAAATAAAATAAAATAAAATAAAATAAAATAAAATAAAATTGTCCTTGAGACCCCAAATAAATATAACATTTTTTTTTAATGGAAGACATTTGAAGTATGTTATTTTTGCTAATTATTCATAACATTAAATAAAATAAAATTAAATTAAATTAAAATTTGACCTCAAAGAAATGTGACATTTTTATGAAACTCTTTTGAAGCATGTTATTTGTTGAATTATTAATACAATAAATTAAAAAAAAATAAAAATAAAATAATAACATAAAATAATGCTTTATATCTGGAGTCTCTGAGACCCCAAGCAATTGTACATTTTTTATAGTAAGCCTGTTATTTGTTGAATAAAGCTGAATGTTGAATAAACGATATAAATATGTAATATCTATAATATGTAAATATCTACAATTACAATATGTATTATTACAGTATAAAATATTAATATATTTACTGTTACATTTAGTTACTGTTGAACCCCCTGTAGAAAAATAAAATACAATAAAATAACATTTAAATTTAATTATAGATAAAATAAAATATGTGCCTATATTTGAAGCATGCTATTTATTAAATAAATCTGAATGTTGACTAAAGAATATAAAGTTGAAGTCTCTTTATAATCAGATCTCATAAGATTCGAAAAAGTTACAACCTGAAAGTTAAGTATGTTTGGGGCCTTTGTGTCTCTGAACAGAAGAACAAGAGGGTTAAAGAGATCTCCTATGTGCTTTTCCTTTCCTGTGGGCTACCATCCGAAATACAGTTGTCAACTTAGATGCAGAGATACTCTAATCTCTCTTTTTATCTTCTTCTTTCAACATCCATGGCATAACAAAGAGAAAAGGAAGCGAAAGAGAGAGTGGCATAAAAGAACGTGTGACTGTGTAATTAGCTCCTGTGTGCAATCACTGATTCCCTCATGCTGAATGACTGACTGCCTCTTAGCTAGCTGCATCAAAACCATTTCTTCTCTTTTTCGCTCCCTTTTTTTCCGGTTCCGGGGGTCTTAACAGCAGCGGGGGGGCCGGGAGGAAAGGGGGGCGTGGGCGGAATCGGTTGTCAGCTAATTGCATCTCTCCGTGGCGATTATGTTCTCATAGAGAAAACAACCGATAATTATGGGAGCCGGGATGGCAGCGCAAGAGAGCGGTTGCCGAACCGTCATGGCGGCCGTGTGGGACCCGGCCTCATTATCACCACGGAGACTGACCCGCCCCCTTCACCCCAGCAACCGCTCTAATTACCATCCAACCAGACCTGTCAATCAACACTATTTATAATCCAACTCTGAGAGAGGGAGGGAAAAGAGCGAGAGAAAGCAACATTATGAAAAAGTCCCTGGGTATCACAAATATAAACCTTCACCGTTTATTACAAGTATTCAGGTTCGTCCCTTGTGTGGATTGATGTGTTCTGTGAATGTGAATAGGCCTGTTTTTCTCTTTTGTCCTCTGTTTTTCTGTAGATTGATTGTTAGACCTCTCTTGTAAGAACCTTTTTAAAAGGTTCACGTTGTAGCAGATCACAGAAAGTCAATTGTACTGAGTAGACTATAGGCCTTAGTCAGGCTAGATGCCATATTTAATTTGACGCAGGTGAAAATAGATAGACGTAGCGTTCGTTCAATATATCATTCCGTTGTTTACCTTGGCATTGATCGTTCAGCTGACAAAACACTGAAAACACATTTTCCAAAAAAAATTCCAGTGGACCAGAAACCTTAGAAATTAACACAGTACTTATTGAATGGATTTTACGTCTAGTACTCACAGACTCGTTTTCATTAATGTCACCACAATGGCGCACGCAAATATTTGTGGTTTTGGTTTGTACATCTGCAATATGTTGCTAAAACATTTTCAGTGTGTTGTTTTTTAATTTGATTAAAAATAGTTGTGAATTGTGTGTATATAGTTATAAATGCTAAATATATTGTGCAAAACTGAGTAGAAAGTTTTAAATCTTGATTATACAATTTTTAAATCAAAATATATTTTAGATCTTAACATTGTGTAATAAATAATAATAATTATTATAATTTTTTTTTATGATGTACACCCTTAAAAATAAAGTTGCTTTAAAAGGTTCTTCACAGCGATGCCTTTTTGGTTGCACAAAGAACCATTCAGTCAAAGGTTCTTCAAAGAACCATCTCTTTCTTACCTTTTTATAATCTGAAGAACCTTCTTTCACCACAAAGAACCTTTTGTGAAACAAAAAGGTTCTGCAGATGTTAAAGGTTCCTTATGAAACCATTTAGACAAAAAGGTTCTTCTATGGCATCGTGAAGCACCTTTATTTTTAAGAGTGTAGTTGTAAATTTAAAATGCAATATACAGGATAAATCTATATATATAGCTTTTAAATTTCAAACGATTATGTAGTTTGCATGTGTGTGTATATATGGCTGTAAATATGAATATACAGTTTTGCATATATACATATATACAACAATTTGCATATATACAACATGATTATATAGTTGTAAATTCAGAGTATGTAGTTTGAAATTCTAAATGTATTGTGTAAATATGAATATATAATTTGAAATTGTGATTATATAGTTTAAAAATCCAAGCATATAGTACAAAATGTATAAAATATGGTGTAAATCTAAACATACAGTAAATAATCTTGATTATGATGTCATTAATTTACAGGATGAATGTAGATATATAGTTTTTAAATTGTGATTATATAGCTTGTGTGTATGTATATATATTTATAGTTTTGCATATATACAACATGAATATATAGTTGTAAATTTTGAATATGTCATTAGATATAATTTGAAATTGTGCTTATAGTTTTTTAAATCCAAGCATATAGTAGAAAATGTATAAAATATGGTGTAAATCTAAACATATAGTAAATAATCTTGATTATGATGTCATTAATTTACAGGATGAAAATTTAAATTGTGATTATATAGCTTGTATATGTATGTATATATATATATATATATATATAGTTTTGCATATATACAACATGATTATATAGTTGTAAATTTTGAATATGTCATTAAAAATTCTAAATGTATTGTGTAAATATGAATGTATAGTTTTATATTGTGATTGTATAGTGTTTAAATCCAAGCATATAAAAAAAAAATCATAAAGTATTGTGTAAATCCAAAATATTTGCAAAATTATGATTGTATCATTTGCGAATATACATATATATAAAACATGATTATATAGATTCTGAGTATGTAGTTAGAAATTCTAAATGTATTGTGTAAATATGAATATATAGTTTTAAATTGTAATTATATATATATAATCATAAAATATTGTGTAAATCTACATATAGTAAAAACATATAGTAAAAATTATTAATTGTTGTCATTAATTTGCAATATACTGGATAAATGTAGATATATAGTTTTTAAATTGTGATTATATAGTTTGCATATATATATATATATATATATATATATATATATATATATATATAAAACATGATTATATAGCTATAAATTCTGAAAAAGTAGTTAGAAATTCTAAATGTATTGTGTAAATATAAATATATAGTTTTAAATTGTGATTATATAGTTTTAAAAACCAAACATATAGTAATAAATTCATAAAACATTGTGTAAATGAATTTATAGGAAATAATCTTCATTATGTTGTCATTTATTTGCAATATACTGGATAAATGTAAATATATAGTTTTTAAATTGTGATTATATAGTTTTTTAAATCTAAGCATATAGTTAAAAACTCTTAATATGTTGTGCAAATCTGAATATATATTAAATAATTATTTAATAGCCTTAACTGATGTGGTCATTTTAAAGCTAAGTATATAATTACAAATTTTTAATATTTTTTGTGAAACTGAATAAATAGTTAGAAACCTTGATAATAAGTTATAAACTATGAATACACAGTTGAAAATTATAATATTTAATTGTAAATACTGATCCATACTGTATATAGCTGCAAATATATACACAAATGAATGCAGTTCCATGAATTACTGAGCCAGACTGTTTCTCGACTTTCTCTTTTTTTCATAACCATTGTTATTTCACAATAACAATTCCACATTTCACAATAGCCAGCTAGTGTTTGTTTCCACTAAAGAGCATTTGTAGTCATCTGAATGAGCCACCCGAGGTGAGGCCTTGTGAAAGGTTCGTTAGGCAGCCCTCTGAACGAGCTGCACCGCAGCACCCCATCTCCGTCTTTAGGGGGAGGCACCTGGACGAGCTCCACGGTGAGGTCTGGTGTAGGCTGAGTGATATGAGGCGTGAGACCTTGGAGTGCTGCCCTACTGTTACTCACAATCCTAATACCTCACAGATGTTCCGGATCGAGAACAGCTGTCTAACATTACGTACGCACACAAAAACGCTAGTGGCCCCCAACAGCCGGTGGAACGTTGCGTAAAAGCCCCCAAACACAATGTAAATTTACAAGCGTAATACTGGAAAGCCAACAACACCACATTCTACCTACAGCGAGAACATCCTCCTATTTTAAGCCGTTAATACCGGCATCTAAAACGCGTAATACTTTTAAACAAACGCTACGTCACAGCACTAATACCCTCACAGCCTCATATTTGCATTCATTCATTGTGTATTTTTGTGCGTTTCACTAAAATATTTGCATTTGTTGTTCATCTACCCCAGTTCAGACACTTTTCTCGAATAAACCAAAGCTTCTAATCAGAAAAACCATGAAAGAGTCTGAATGCTCTGCTTAATTACACATTCGCACACAAAGTCCCGTCCCTCATCCCTGATTGGGTTATTGTCTCCGATTTTTCTCCACTAACGACCGCTGGGCCCCCCCTCGCTCTGAATATTCATGAGAGGAAGTGTCTCACTAGATGGCAGTGCAGCTCAGCGTGGCCATGCTAATGAGCACACAGGGGATTAATATTTATGAGATCTGGGAGGAGGATACTAGAGATGTGACTTGTGCGAAAGTGTATGCGTATGGTGACTCAGACCTTAATAGCTAAATAAGTCAGACAGCACAGAGTGGCCTGTCACATACACGCAGACATAAAGAAGAAAAGAGACTGCTATTTTACTTGATTTGAGTATATTTGTGGAGGAAAGCAAGTCTTAGGTGGTTCACAGGAAGATGAGAGACGACAAACACAAAGCATGTGCGCCGGATATTACAGTCATTTCACATTTAAAGGGGTGGTTCAGGCAAAAATGAAAATTCAGTCAGTATTTACTCATCGTCATGTTCCATTTTTATTTCTTCCATGGCACAGCTTTTAAGTATTATATTATATAATATATAAAAATTTAAAACAATACAAAAATACTTTAGCAATAATAATAGTAATAACTGCCAGTAAAACTCACAATTATGAAGTTAAATTAAACTTAAGCATTTTACGTGCTTACGTTTTTTTTCTTTTTCTTTTTTTTTTTTGGTTTGGTTTTGGAAGAACAAGCAACTCATTAAGCTTTCCCTTTAAGCTTGTGTTTTGTTTTGTTTTGTTTTGTTTTGTTTTGTTTTGTTTTGTTTTGTTTTGTTTTGTTTTGTTTTGTTTTGTTTCATTTTGTTTTGTTTCGTTTTGTTAGGTCTTTAGAAGAAACAAGCAACATGTCAAATTAAACATGAACATTTTAAATGTAAATTTGTTTAGTTTAGTTTATTTTTTGTTTGTTTTGTTTTGCATTACTTTGTTTTTCTATTTTGTTTAGATTTTTTTTTTCGGAGGGTGAGGGGGGGTTACATCACTTTTTTTTTTTCAGTTTTTCAGGCAAAAATGAAAATTTAGTCAGTATTTACTCCCTGTCATGTTCCATTTTTATTTCTTCTGTGGCACAGGTTTTAAGTTTTATAGTATATAATATATAAAAAGTTACAACAACACAAAAAACTGTAGTAATAATAGTAATATTAGTAATGATTGCTAGTAAAATTCACAATTATGAAGTAACGTTAAACTAAAACACATTTTAGTTGTACATTTTTGGGGAGCTTTTTTGTTTGTTTGTTTGTTTGTTTTGGAAGAAACAAGTAACAGTAAATTAAACGAACTTTTAAGTGTAAATTGTTTTGTTTTGGCTTGGTTTGGTTTGTTTTGGTTAGTTTTATTTGGAAGAAACTAGTAACGTCAAAGTAAACATGAACATTTTAAATGTTTTTTGTGTGTTTGTGTGTTTTGATTTTTGGAAGAAACAAGTGACACATTGAATTAAACAAAAGTGTAGTTTGTTTTGTTGGTTTGTTTTTTGGAAGAAGCAACTCATTAAGGTTTTGTTTTGTTTTGTTTTGTTTTGTTTTGTTTTGTTTTTGTTTTGTTTTGTTTTGTTTTGTTTTGTTTTGTTTTGTTTTGTTTTGTTTTGTTTTGTTTTGTTTTGTTTTGGATTGGTTTGTTTTGTTTTGGTTTGTTTTGGTTAGTTTTTTGGAAGAAACTAGTAACGTCAAATTAAATGTGTAAATTTGTTTTGTTTAGTTTAGTTTATTGTTTGTTTTGTTTTGCATTACTTTGTTTTTCTATTTTTAGATTTTTGTAGTCTTGTTTTTTTTTTAGTTTTAGTCAGTATTTTTTATTAGTTTTTTAGTCAGTATTTACTCACTGTCATGTTCCATTTTTATTTTATTTAAGAATCAAGTAACATTAAATTAAACGAACATTTTAGGTGTAAATTTGTTTAGTTTAGTTTAGTGTTTTGTTTGTTTTAGCTTTTATAATATGAAATATATCTAAATTTTAAATGACACTAAACAAAATTGTAGTAATAATATTAGTAATTGCTAGTAAAATTTACAATTATGAAGAAACAAGTAACATGTTAAATTAAACATGAACATTTTAAGTGTAAATTTGTTTTGTTGTTTCATGGTTTGTTTCGTTTAGTTTTTTAGGTTTTGGAAGAAACAAGTAACATTAAATTAAACATGAACACTTTAAAAGTACATTTTTGTTTGTTTGGTATGGTTTTGTGCATTCAAATTTTTCTGTGTAGATAGTTTTTGTTTTGTTTTATTTTGTTTCCGTTTGTTTTTACTTTAAAATGTTTTCATTTATGATAATAACATCATTTACAGTCATCACTAGACACGTCACCAATGACATTCAAAGTCATGACGCATCATGTTTGGACTGCAAGCTCAAAATGAGACTTGAGAACCGTGTGAATGAATTTAATTTGGAATGACATGCTGGTGAGTAAATAATGAATTTTCATTCCCTTAACTACATTTCAAGTTTGATATTAAACCAATATTAAAATATAAGTTTTAATTGAAGCTTCCTGTTGCAGTGTCATGACCTGTGGCATTTGCGACTCATTTTAGTAATTGCAGCAGTTAGGTGGTGTGTATAAGGGGGAGCGGGAGTTTGTGTAAGAGTGTGTGTGCCCATGTTACATAAGATGTAACTGGAAGTCAAGAGGATGTAGTGTCACAATGAGTGTGTGTGTGCAAAAACATCATCAGTTAAGAAAGACAATGGAGGAACAAGTCTCTTTAGCTCAGCTACCTCAAAATTACACACACACTCACACACACGCTGTCCAGACAGGTCCATCAATCGTCAAACACCCCTATTGGGTTTGACCAGTCACCGACTAAGCCATTAACCTCTCTCACACACACAGACACACACTTACACAGCATATAGGTACACAGTCCCTAGAGTGGCTGCATATTGAAATACACACACAAGGTTTTAAATGTATTCCAAGTGGTTGATCCCAAAATAGAGCAGGGTATAGTAGGATTTGAGCTATTTTCAGACACATCCCAGACACACACACATGTAGACACAGAGCAGATGAACTAGTCCAGACATGAGTGTCAGGTTGACAGCCTCATACCCAGAGGAATGCTTCCTTCAAGCTGAAGAGAGAGAATCGCTCGTTCGTTTGTGAGGTACTGGTGAAAGAAATGTGCAATCTCCCTTAGGGTTGAGCCTCTGGCCTCCGCCATCATTGTCATGCGTGTGTGCATGCGTTTGTGGAGATGAATTTGACGGTTGTCAAAAAAACTTGTTGCCAAATTGAAATCACTTTCTGACCTTTAACACTGGACACTGGACACGTACGTCCACGATGTAAATTGTCACCTCATTTTACTCATTGAAAGAAACTAAGTAGCAAAATCTACTGTAGACTCACCAGACATTTAATTTCCAAACTGTTGTAATAGTGTAACAACCAAGGTAATAAAATATGGCTAGATTCACATTCATCTCCATTCACTGGACTAAATGATGTAAAACAGCCTAATATCATTTTTCAGAAATTTTGACACAATCACACTTTTCCAATGAGTTAAAAATTCATGATTATGTCATACAAAATAGCTTTTTGACATATGGCCCATATTTACATATATATATATTTAGTATTCAGCAAAGTAGCCTTGTGTAAACTACCTAAAGGTACAACGATAACTTTAAAATATCGAGTGCTTATGAGCAAAACGATGAATGGGAATGCCAACAGCTAGACTCTCAAAACTGCTGGGTTAAAAACAACCCAACTTGGGTTATTTGGCAACCCAGCGCTGGGTAAATATTGGATAGAACACATGCTGGGTTATTTTGACCCAGCTGGTTGGGTTAAATGTTTTTACCAAACATTCTGGGTTATTTTATTTAAATCAACTATTGTTTAAAAAATTTTATATTGCTGGTTTAAAGTGGACTGGAACTTATAAAAACACACACACAGAATTACTAGAGAAAACAGCAATAATCAAAAAAATGAACATTTATTTTTAAGCAAAAACACATGGACAAAATACAAGACAAATTGAATTTATTTAGGTGAATACAGCATAGTTTACAATATTACATACATTTAAACTCTTTTAAGCATTTTAGACGTAGAAAAATGTAACATTTCAAATTAGAATTTTAATTTTAGTGTCAACCATTCTCTGTAATCACTTTTAACTGAAACAGTGCTAATTCTCATGTTGGTGTGTCACCGAAATCTGAGTCGGTGAAGGGCTGCTGGTTAACTGCGAACTTCAGACCGCGGCCTCACGTTTCACTCGTAGCTGAAAGATACCGTGACTGACTCCAAAAACTGCCCATAAACAAACAGTACTGATATTAGATAACTTATTTCAAGATTAAACTCAGTACAATAACGAATAAAATCCATTTATTTTAATGCAAGGCAAAAGGCGTTTCCATCCTGCGAAACAACCGCTGCTGACGCAGCTGACTGATATTTCATCCTTATGTTGCGTTGTGTAAATTGATACAATTTACAGCGCAGTAAAAACTTTATAAATTAAATAAAATGTTTACAAACCTTTATTTAGCTGAAGAAGTGCAAAGAGGACTTCTGTAGAGGACTCAAAAAGCATGCGCTTTTATTGACTGTAAATCAGCAGCTGGGTTGTTTTGTCAGAGACAGGCTCAACCCAGCGGTTGGGTAGAAAAAAATAACCCAGTGTTAAAAATGACCCAAAACTACCCAGCTACTGGGTAAAAAAATATTAAAAATAACCTAATAAAATGACCCAACAAGTTGAACCCAGCATTCGGGTTAAAAAAATAACCCAGCACCTGGGTAAAAATATTAAAAATAACCCAATAAAATGACCCAACAGTTTGAAAAAAAAAAAAGTCCAGCATCTTTTCGAGCGCAGGCAGTTCCTTTAGCTATAAACAACAGTTTAAACTAGTATATCAAATTCCAGAGCATGTGTTTTGACAAAACCCAGAATAACCAACTTGCTGTTGGGATGAGCTAATGACATAGAGTGGGAAAGTTGTTCAGCTTGATGAGTTCTATATGTGTACCGAGTTTCAAATGTGTAAGTGCAAGTATGTGTGATATATGGCCCTCCAAATTCCGGGAGGCGCTGTAGAGTCCCCTTGCCACGCCCGTGTAATAGTCTCTGCCCGGCCCTAATGGCCGCAGATTCCAAGGTGTGTGCCAAGAGTTTTTGAGGATGTTAAGGGCCCCCAAAACTTGACAAAAAATAAGAATAATAATAATAATTAGAATAATCCTAAGAAAAACAATAATAACACTAACTAACTAGCTTAGCAAAATTCTCTTCAAACTGTTGAAGAGAATAGTTATCCTGAAACTGAAAACCAGTTATGCTAATGCTAGCTATCGCGCTTATACATTGCGTGATCTTTCCTCTGTCGCATTTTGAAATGCAGTGACGTGAGATTGATATTTCTTGGCTTGAAATGTTTGCATTTACATATTTCTGTATAGAGAAAAAGTGAAAATGGTCAATATGTCGGTTGCTAGCATTAAAGATGGACTTCAGAGAATAAAATGGTACAAAAGTGAAGAATTTAGCCTGTTTAACATTTATTGTCATAGTTTTATGATAATTCAATGCTATGACATTGAAGATGATATTTCATGGCAAAAAAAAATCCACTGTTGACAGCTTTTTACAGAGAAGGAAATATTTAGATTATTTTGATGCTTCTCAATAGCCAAAAATACCCAGAAAGAAGAAGAAAACACTGCATTTTCTGTCTCTCATTAGCATCCTAATGAACAGATTCTCTACCTCTTCTGTTTTTCTGTCATTCTTAGAGAGAGTGTGCTGGCTTTGAAGTGTCTACACAGACATTTTGCATCCAAAAGCACAATAGTCCTTATTTCACTTTGGAAACACATACATACACACTTACACAAACACACACATACAGAGTTCAGTCAAGAGCAAATATGGGCCTGAATACAATGACAGCATAGAAAAAAAAAACACCTATCCAAACAAAACATTTTCCATATAAATAGTAGGGACAAATGGCTTTTGCTGTGTGTATGTGTGTGTTGGGGAAATAATTGAGGAGACAGAACTCCAGAATCAGGCCTCTAATAGAAGGTGACAAATTAATTTCTGTCTGCTAATAGCTCAAAATAGAACATGCCCGACTGGCTGTCTTATTCTACGTGCCGCTTGGAAGTTCAAGCACGTGTGCATGTGTGAATGGGAGGACAAGGAGAACAAAATCCTCACTGCTACGGCTTAAACTGTTTGTGTGTACAAGCTCTGTGGTTAGACGGACATCCATCATGGGTTAAACCACAATACCAGTACCAGGTTTTGGCCTGGGTTTAATTACGGATTCAGATTTTAAAATTAAATTATTGATGTTTAGTTGATGTTTTAAATTTGAATAAATAACAAGCATATATCAATATCTGCAAAGAAACGATAAGCATATTTAGCTGTTGCGTTACGTCTTGTAGTTTTTCAGCGCCTTATGCCATGAGCACTTTGCTTTTAAACATACGTTAAAAGAAGTTCAAATTTGAAAAACGCACCTTCCAATTCAGGTAGCTGCTACTAGCAGCTACCTGAGCTGTTTTTCAACACGGAAGTAAGACTATGGGTGAGATGTCCCGTTCATTATCCGTTATAAGGAAATAACGAGAAGAATAACAAAGTGCAGCAAAAGGTAAAACTGTTTGCACTATAAACCAGTGTACTCATAATTAAGATAACATATTAAAATAATGGTAAGTCACACCAATTTCCAATATCAAGCAGTAAAACAAGCACTTTTTTATAGCTAAAATTAGCTAAGATAAACAACGGTTTAAATACAATTAACTAGCTACCTTAGCAAGATTCTTATCAAACTGTTGTGACATCACAATACACTGAAAAAAAAAGTTGTTTCAACTTAAAAAGTAAGTGTTTGTGCTGCCTCAAAATTTAAAGTTTAGTCAACATAAAATGTTACGTTGTACTACGTGAAAACGAGGATATTTGAGTTGAGTAAACTTAAAATGTTAAGGCAGCACAAACACTTACTTCTTTTTTAAGTTGAAACTACTTTTTTTTTAGAGTGTAGTTAACCTGACAATGAAAACCGGTTATGCTAATGCTCGCTATAGCATGTATACATTCCGTGATATGAATGTCCTCTGACGCATTTTGAAATGCAAAGTGAGATTGCTCTTTCTTAGCTGGAAATGTTTGCTTTTACAGATTTTCGTATAGAGAAAGTTGCGTTACACCTTGTTGTTTTTCAGTGTCTTACGCCATAAGCGCTTTGTTTTTAAACATGAGTTAAAAGAAGTTGAAGTAAAAGAATGCACATTCCAATTCCAGAGTTCACTTCCAAGAATCCTTGAGTTCTTTTTCCAATATTCAGTTGTTCTGTCTCATTTTTGAAAACAAGAAGTTCTGTGTGAACAGCTTAAATTGCTATATTGAACATTAGTGGCACCAGTGGTAAGAAAATTTCTTATGAAATGGATTATTTAATTAAATTAATGAATTAATTTGTCATTTAATGAATCATTTTTATAAAAGTAATTTAATTTTATCGTAACTTGTTTTGCCTACACATGCTTCATTCTTAAGTCAAAACTTGTTAATGTTTTCCCTCAGTTTTCAAGGAATTGTTTAGATCCAGTCACCCCTTTTTTCTATAGCCTCTACTATATGTCTATTAGACACGCACCAACATTCAAAGATTAACAAGCCTTTCACTTTCTTATGAGCTTCTCTCTTCTCCTTACACACACATACACACACAGTTCCTGCCAAACCTTTGATCTGCCGGCAACAGCATCATGAATAGTCACGCTGACATTAACGCTCATCGAGCGCTTCACTCTAACTGCCATTCATGGATTGGGCCTTTGTGTCTTTAATCTCTGGTGATTGGTTGTCTTAAAATTAAAAAGGGGCACTGTTTGTATTTGATTGGCCGTAATAACATTGTCACAGGAACAAAAGGAGATCTATCTCAGCTCATCCCCGTAATAGGGTTATCCGAACGCCACAAATTTAAGAACAATTCACCGCCTTGCTTTCATGTGGTCCTGTCGTGTGTCTTAAAGATAAGATTAATTCTTCATATCAGCAATCTGATTGTGGACTCGTGTATCTCATGCATGTTTTATAGCAGCTCTTTCTTCCAAACTGCTGCGTCAAACCTTTTCTTTGGAAAAAAAAAATCTAAATTATTCATCTGTGTTTTGGTGCATTCCTCCTGCAGAACGAGCGCGAGAGGGGGAATGAATTGAGGGTCTTCCTTTTTTCTGAGGGTCCCACGTGGACTGCATTCTGAGAGGTTTTTTGGCCTGAGAGAAAGACAAAAACGAGATAAAATAATCTGAGAGTGCTGGTCAAAGAGAGCCAAATGCTGTTTTGAATAGGTGAAATGGCACAGAGCTGACGTCAGGTAATCCTTATTTTATTAATGTTAGCTCAAGAACTCTCATATTCCGACAAAACACCTTACATTTCACTCTCGTTGTCCCTCTCTGCACCCGCTGGGATATTCCTTTGATATTCCGTCTTTTTAAGGCTCGATAACATTTAATAATAAAGGCAGAACCTGTGAATTGTGTCAGCCTGACCTGCTTAAGGAAACACACACACGCACACTTGCAAAGTCTCATTGTTACTGGTGCCACAAATGGCATTGCAGGTCCAGTGCCTGTCATGCACAATATGCCAAAACTGCATCTTTCAGCTGTTCTCAAAGGGAAGGTCATTAGTTTCAGGGCTGTTTACGTCAAGGATGATAATTGTAACTATAAAGGTTTAATAATCATTCCAGATCTATGAGAATATGAAAATCCACAGCCCTGTTATGATGATATCATGGTTATAGATATCATTCTTGGTATGAGCAGCCCTTTTTTTTTTTGCCATACTGTTATTGGTCTTTCAAATACTTGATTCTGATTGGTCAGTCATAACTTTCAGTCAGATATTTTCTAATGTTCATCATCATCCATGACAACTTTGTATAATAGACCAATTATCCGGGTAACTGAAACCGGTTTTACTTTCCTGTCTCTCGACTATTTTTAAGATCATTTTCAAGTGTTTAGATGTGTTTATATTTTAGTAATGACCAGCTGAAAGTATGTTAACGCTTACATAACTTTGCAGCTTGCCTTTGGACAGTACAGATTACAGCATATTTTGGTCAGAGCAATAATAGTATAGGGCAGATAACAACATAACTGCAGCGTTCACTTTTAATAAATAGAATGTTATCGTCTGTTGGTGTGAATGCTGATATGGTAATAGATATCAGTTTAGGTAAGAACAGCCCTATACTACTCTAGCGCTTTTAAAATACTTGATCCTGATTGGTAAGTCGTGGTTTTCATCCATGACAGCCTTGTATATTGGACCACTCATCCGGGTAAATGAAACTGGTCTTACTTTCTTGTCTCTCAACTATTTTTGTCTTAGTAGAAGCTTTAAGGTCATCTTTGGGTAAAAATACTCCATTAGACACTTGCCATTAGACACTACCTATTACAGAATATTTTGGCCAGACCAATAATAGTATAAGGCAGATAACAATATGCCGGATAACATAACTGCAACGTTCACTTAATAAATAATAAATAGAACGTTATTGTTTGTTGGTGTGAATGCTGATATGGTTATAGATATCATGTTTGGTATGAACAGCCCTATACTACTGTTGCTCTTTCAAATACTTGATCCTGATTGGTCAGTTGTGGCTTTCAGTCAGATATTTCCTAATATTCACCATCATTCATGATAACTTTGTATATTAGACCACTCTTCCAGGTAACTGAAACTGGTGCTACTTTCTTGTCTTTTGACTATTTTTGTCTTAGCAGAAGCTTTAAGATCATTTTCAGGTAAAATTACTCCATGTTAGGGACCTGATCACCTAATATGTGTTTATTTCTCAATAATGACCTTCTGAAAGTATGTTACCACTTACATAACTTTCAGCTCGCCATTGTACAGTACCAATTATAGCTTATTCTGGCCAGCTTAAAAGATGTAAAGCGACAAATCACAGTTTTACTTGTTTTTACTGCTTATTACACTATTATTATCATGCAATGATAGATGAATGACTTCAAATATTGCTGCATTTAGGAAACAGAGTCTGAATGAGGCTGCAACTATGTTAAAATTGATCTTGTGTCACTGTGCCATTGTAAAAATATCTTATGTCTTTTTAATACCGTACTTATCAATAACTGGCGACAAGCCTAGTTGTTAAAAACACATCTCAAACCCCTTGTGTTCGGTTGTGTTGTGTTAAAACTGTTTCTGAATTCGAGTATGTGCCCTGTGTGCCTGCTAAGACTGTATTTGGAAGCTCCTGAGGGGACAATAAACCTAGTTTTTACCTGGACATTCCAGGACTATTTTCAGAAGAAATACCCAAAAGTCCAGCCTAGTAACTAGTCGCAATATAGACAGCCATTCAAGACAGTTTGTCATGGCTAGGAGTGATTGGACATTGACCTTTTAATCGCCATTATAGACAAGACAATTAGGCAGAACAGTGTGAGAGTGGGTATTAAACATTGGAGGAAAATAACAATATAGTGTTATGCGGATGAAATGGAATAGAGGTTTGAGAGAGTGGGAATAATGCAGGAAAGTACAGAGGAAGGAGAAGGCAGGAAGATACTCTAACTAGGTCATTTCATTAAACTGTAAATGCAATACAACTACTTGACAGAGAACGTTATGTTTGTGCGATGGACTGTACATGATTTTATAATCGGCCTGCTTTGGCTTTGTGTGTGAGTGTGTCGGCACACATTGTCCCAGGGCATTGTCTATACATGCAAAGATCTCATCTCTCTCACCACACTTTTTTTCTGCGTAGTTTTTTTTTTTGTCTTGTCTTGCCTTGTCACTTCGCTATTCTTTTTGTCTTCTCTGAGCTTGTCATCCTCTGTTCTTCTCTTACTGTTTACTCATCCTTTTATTCCTCTTATCATTTCATTTGTCTTATCTTTTCTTCTTATTTGATCTCATCTTGTCTTATCTCATCTTTTTGCTATATTCTTATCACTTCGTATTTCATCTTATCTATTCTTTTTTGATTTTGTCTCATATTGTCTCATCTTTGTCCTATTGGTTTTCTTCGTCTTGTCTCAACTCAACTTATTTTGTCTCATTTCATCTTTTTTACTTCCTTATTATATAATTTTGTCTTATATCGTCTCTACTCTTTTCTTTTTATCTCATCTTATCTTAATCCTTTTCTATTCTGTTCTCATCTCATGCATCTGTTCTTTTCTTGTCTTTTGCCAAAATCTAATCTCTCCTTGTTCTAATCTAATTTCTTTCTATCAATTTTCTCGTTTTGTCTCATTTCGTCTTATCTCTTCTCAGATCTATTTTTCTTCTTGTCTCATCTAATTTAAACTCATTCCTTTTTCATTCTCTCGACTTATATATACCCTTATATAACTTTGCAGCTTGAAAGATTGGACAGTACCTACTACAGCATATTTTGGACAGAGCACTAATAGTATACGGCAGATAACAAAACAGCAGATAACAGAACTGTAGCGTGCACTTATAATAAATAGAATGTCATCGTCTGTTGGTGTGAATGCCGACATGGTAATCGATATAATTTTTGGTAAAAGCAGCCCTATGCTATTATTGCTCTTTTAAATACTTGATCCTGAATAGTCAGTCGTGACTTTCAGTCAGATATTTCCTAATATTCACCATCATCCATGACAATTTTATATATTAGACCACTCATCCGGGTAACTGAAACTGGTGCTACTTTCTATCCTCTTCTATTCTCATACTTTTACTTCTTTTCTTACCATTTTGTTTTGTCTCTTCTCATTTTATTTCATCTTGTCTCATCTCTTGTCATGTCTTCTTTATTATTTCCTTCACTTGCCTCACCTCATCTTTTCCCTTTTGCCCATTTTCTTTCATCATGCCTCACCTTTTTTTTTTTTTTGACTCATTTAATCACTTCCCCACTTTTCATCTTGTCTAATTTCATACGGTTTCTTAGCTTCTTACCTTTTTTTTTATTTTATTTTTGTTTTCCTTATTTCATCATCTCTGTTATTGTCTGCCCTCGTCTTGTCTTTCCCCGTCTAGTCACATTTCTCGTCATTTTGTTTTATCTTGTCTCATCCTGTTTCATCTCATCTGGATACTTTTTCTTTTCTCTTCTCTTCTCTTCTCTTCTCTTCTCTTCTCTTCTCTTCTCTTCTCTTCTCTTCTCTTCTCTTATATTGCACTAATCACTCGAAATGGGCCCTATGGACTCAACCACTTGAGTGTGATCAGGCATCTGCCTCAGACTCATCCAATCAAATGCCATTGCCAGAGATCATAGGAAACCAGTTATCACCCCTGGCATATATTTTCTTTTTGGCTGTCTGTAACAGCTTGACTTCAACCCTCATACAGACAGACACGTAGATTTTTCAGTTGCAAAACAATTGCCAAAAAATACCCCCTGGTACAGGGCTTTCGCGAATTGATCGCTAATACATTTGGCATTTCGTCTAGCCGTTAAGTTCCCTGCCCACATCTGACTATATGCCTGCCACTCAGAAACACTCGCTGCTGGACAACCATTACATTTACACTGACTAGCTCATGTGAGACTGGCAGAGGGGCTGACGATAGAGAAAGACAGACGGAGAGAAAGAAAAGGGGGTGGCAGATGGAGCAGAGAGACATTTGGAACTGGTTATTTTACGCTCCTAACCAATTTTATTTGCATGACATCTGCAATCGGAATCACTACAGTCAGTTTAATGCAGATTCCAGATCAACGTCGAAGAAAAACATCTTTTTCGAAGTAATCGGCATCTATTTCAGTAGGTACAGTTATAGGACGCTAACGGGGCACCTCAGGATCGCAGGTGTTTGGTAAACAAATTAATTTGGCAATTATTGCAAGTGTTATGAATGATCGTAGCCAAGTGTTGCAAGGTGCAACACAAAATTTTTGTCCTTTAATGAATCGGTGCCCTTGATCCTCTGATGTGTTTTTCTCGCGATGAAACTTTCATGAGCCGTAATAAACACAATGCATTTTTAAACAGGCAGATCTGAAAGACATTTGGAAAAGAGAGAGGGAGTGAGAAACTTGTGAAAGGAGGAGACATTTAAAGAGAGAGAAGAGGTAAATATGTTTTTCTAGAATAGAGAGAATGAGAGAGATGGAGGGGTAGGAACAGATGGTGAAAAGAAAGAGCAATGACAAGAGGTTATTTTCAGATGAGTGTGACTCTTTAACAAAATGTGCCCATTGGGAGGAAAAATGGGCTTCTTAGAATTGCACATACAACACTCGCACTCAGAAACCTCGTTTAAACTAATCCACGTCCCTGGTGATTTTCTGCTTTCCCACCGCAGGACTAATTTATCAAAACAATGGTCCTCAAAAAGCCTCTGGTGTTGTCTCAGAAAGAGAACCGCTCTGATGCAAAACATAACCCGGAGTCATTGAACTGTTTCAAAACTTGGCGCATTAAATGGAATAAACCACTCAGATCAAGAGAAGACAAGTCCAGTTTACTCTATGACCTTTTCAAAATTGTACCCTAATTTCATTGCCGTGGTAAAGTTGTTAAAGGAAAACTTGTTGGTAGTAAATAGACAACGTGTACTACTTCGCTATGTTACCCACGCCTCATTTGCGTCATCTGGGTGACTTTTGCAAACAACTGTATAGGGGATATCTGGGTGCAGATAACATTTACATATACTACAAACATTGTAGCAATACAAACAATACAAGCAAAGTGATTCTTTAAGTGGACCACCCAGTACGTCCACTCAGCTGCTTCACTTCTCTTTCAGTTCTTCAGCATTGATAAGTTATCCAAAGAAGTCTCCATGTTGACAAATAATATTAGGACAAAGATGGACGCTCTTGAAAGAGACAAAGTTGTAGTACCAGACCAGGGTAGAGTCTTGCCTACTCCTATAAGGTGCTTCTTTAGTTGTTATTCTTGTACAGATTCGAGATACGAGCTGTCCTAAGGGGTGTTGGGCGTCCTGGACAACAGCAGGCTACTCAATGCTAGCCAGCACCAGGCTAACAGCACTAGCTCTGGCCCAAAAACAACATGAGCTGTCAGAAAGGGTTATCACAGCCCAGTGAATCAGACGGGAGGAGGGAGGGACAAGGGGAAGGAGGAGGGAGCCGGCGAGGGTGGATGGGTGGGAGTGTTACTGCGAGAGAGAGAGAGAGGATTCAGACGCTAGAGAAAGGGCCAGCGTACACCCGCCACAACTGAAAGCACAAGGATCGTGTGCGTGTGTAGTGCGTGCTTGCGTTCGGAGTAACGGCGATGTTGGAGCACTCGTCTGAGCTGGGCTTTGTGCCGAGTGTGTGTGTGGACAGCATGCGATACCCATCCACCGCGAACAGCGCTGTCTCCATGAGGAGCACAGAGGAACTGCTGCTGAGGTAAAGCTGTCCCTGGACAGCACACAAAGACATGCATGCACACACATACACACAGATCCGAAAGCTTTGCCGTTCATAGCTGCAGGCATGCGGCGAGCCGTTTCAGGAATGTTTGGTTGACGGCAGCCCTGCGGTTTTGTTGGCGCGGTTCGTTGACATGCCGTTTGTAGGCCGGTGCGTGCATGCAGTTGTGTTTTTGTCAAATTGCGGGACCCTGCCTGCGCTGTACCGCCTGCACTTGTCTTGCCAGCCATAAAAATGCGCAGCTTGCAACGTTCCCCTCTCTTGTTTCTCTTCCCTACGGTTCGTTCGGAGCCTCTTAAAAGACTGAAGGAGTTGATACAGCTATAGAGAAGTGTTTGAAGATGCGCGTGCATGTATGCGTGTGTGCGCAAGGGAAACGGAGTGACAGAAAGAGGCATTGCATCCTCGATAATAAAATTGTGCTTGTGTGCTCACTTATTGCAGTCGCGTTTCCGTGGAAGCGGTGTTAATCTGTATTAACGCACGCTGTAAAGTGTGCTAGCGTATTTGCATGCATTTAAGTGTGCAAACACACTTGCGAGGACCTAAATTCAGAGTTTGTTTGGATGTAATAATCGCATTAAACAAAGAGAGGGACGAGCAGGAGGGGTTAAGCCCCGTCCCGCCGCTAGAAAGATGTCTGCTATTGTTTGCACGCCTCTCTGACGATTGGATTTAGAAGGGTGGGGGGGTCTGGAGAGGAGTGGAGGGGGGCATTCGGTGCAGAGATGTAGGGAGGGTAGCGCTGAAAGCATTCTCAACAATGGGACGCCCCGACAATGAGGCTGTCACTCACTTCGTGGCTTGTTTTCTACCTCTGTCTCTCTGGCCATTTTTTAAAAGTGGAGAAGAGTGCTAATCAGGCCGTGTCGGGTTGGTTTTTCTCCCAGGGTTATGGGCGGTTAATAACGCAGGCGTTTAATGTGCAGAGTGTAATGGTGTGTGAGGGCATTAGTTGGGCCAGAGAAGCAGCCATGTTGGTTTAAAGAGTAGATTTATGGCCTTTTACTCATTCATTGTGCTTGTGCTCAATGGCTTTTAAAATAGCCCCCGAGGAACATGAATCTCTCCAATGACTGCGGTCAGGTCTTCTGGTGTAACACACATACACACACACACACCTTGGCCATAACTCAAGCTCCTCCTATAAAGAAATGTCAAATGGAACTGTGCCGTACAGGTGTGTAACCATCACACACGTGTGCATAGGCAAGCTCATTAGAGAAATATGTCCATATGTTAACAAACTTACCCAGGGCTGAATCTACGGTCTTGAGAATGCTTATCGTTATTTGATGAAAAAATGATTTATGGCGCTACATACATGCCGGGACTGTAAATAAATCTATTGCACGTGCCTCTGGCAGTTGATGTAATGTGTCGTTCGCTGAGGACTCGCATCGATTTATGCCGCTGTGCCTAACTTCAATCCATCTGATGCTGAACGTACTGTAATGATGGCTTGAAATGCAATGTCTTTATTTAAGATTGATCGTTAGGTGTAATATTACTGATATCGAACATCTCTGAAATGTCTTTTGTGGCGCCATTTATGTTCCGAAACCTAGTGGGCTGCCTACCTAGACATCAATTTGCACACCGCCTAGAAATCATTTTTAGTCCTCGTAGATATTCATTTGAGATCGTCACGAGATTGTCAAGCGCAGTGTGCCTGAGTGTTCTTTTGAAGACTTCAGCTATTTAAATGCTTTAGCAAAGGCTGAATGTGTTTCTCACAGGAAGTTGAAGGGTTAAGCAATCACGGATGACACCAGGTCAGTTTGCGCTTCACAGGCCATCATAAAAGCTTACACTTTCCTCCTAAAACCGCTCGTACAGCACTGCTGACTTTCCGCTATAAACACTAGAGTTTGTACTCTGCAATTAGTGGCTTGGAAAGCCTTTCATTGCGGTAAAACAAGGCGATGGCGGTTATGTCTGTGTGTGGCTGTGGCGACGGGCTGCTGTCACTGTGCATTCTGGGATATGTGTGCGAACGTGCTGCAGAAATGTGTGGTTTTGTGTTATAGGAGAATGACCTGTCCCTAGGTGCCTACCGTCGAGCTGTGGCTCAGCGAAGCTGTGCGAGTTTCAAATGAAAATAAATGAGAAGCAGTGACCAGCACTCTCAGGGTCCCGCTTTAATGAGGGGAACGGGGGGAGGGATGTTGAAACAAAGGAAGGGGGTGAGATGGATAGAGAAAGGAAAGGGGAAAAAGGCTCCTTAATGAATGTAGGACTTGGAGAGAAATGGCAAATTTATTTAAACTCCAATTTTGCTACCCAAGACCTGTTCAATTAAACCAGTAAGGTTCATTGCACTTGGTAAAAATCACTCTGAGGTTGGCATTCTGGGATAGTGGGAGGCAAAAATGGGCCCGTCCTTTCGAATGTTAACCGGTTTTATGATTTAGGAAGCAGATTTAGTTCTACATCAGTATAAGTAGCTTGTGAAATTAATATTTGGGGAGTCTAGAGCGACTGCAATGTGATACCATATGCTGTTGATGTTCTGTGATGTCATAATAGCATTACTGCTGGTTGGCATGGTGAAGATGTAAACAACAGGGGTCGAGTTGATGTAGTAGATTAGACAGGCCACTGATCCCAGATTACACTGACAAGCTTACACATATGTACTAGCAAACCACAGCTCTCAAGGGGGTGATAGAGTTACCATTAAATGTGTCATTAAACCGCACCTGTTATTAGGTAGTTAGAAACATGTTGACAGTACAAATTGGCTATAATACTGTACCAATGCAGACTTTGGTCTTCCATTGAACAAAAAAGTTTAATTGTGAAGAATAACCTCACTGTTCTTTTCTATATATTGAAAGTGAATGAAGACTAAGGCTTTCAAGCTTCAATAGAGAAGATATCATAGAAGTAGGCCTACCATAAATGTATACAATAGCTTTATTTGAAGAACAGATCAAATTTAAGTAATTTCCCCCTCCATTAAGCTCTTAACCATTGAATTGTTGAGTCACTAGGTTAAACTTTAAAACCACATCAGTCTAATTCACAAACAAATCATTCAGACCTATTTTCTGAACTGGATCAATGATTCATTGAAAATAACTCAAAGGCCTTAAGCCACCTTTCCCCTATCTCTGACATTGCTTATGATTCTCGACTCCCAAGTGGCAGTCGCACAGAACTTTCAAATTAGTCATAAAGCAGTAATTACCTTCTGCTTATTCACTATGGTAAGATGAATGAATAATAGACGTACAAATATATATATATCGGTTTCTCTGATGTTTGGCTTATACTTAGAACATTGTGCATGTAGTTTAGTTCTTCTGATGTGTAATAACAAATTCATTACATCATCTGTGTATATATGAGCGTGTTTATCTGAAAACAGTATGTGACCCGAGGCTAAGTATCTATAGTATGCAACATAGCGTAACTAAGACTATGCGTATGTATGTGTGTGTTTCACCCAAATGAGCACGTTCACTCCTTTACATAATCCATGAGTTAATCAAATATTCATGAGCCCAAACAGACTCTTCTGACAGACCGCTGACAGCCCGTCTGTCCGTCTACATGCACAAAACTATATGCTAGGGATGATGTATATACTGTGCAACAATGAAAAAACGTCAAAACATGGCGATTTTGTTATTTACGCATAGGACTGACATTAGTTGTTTATATAGTAAAGCACAGTGCAAGTTTCTGCATGGATTTAACTGATACTTGGTGCGCATATACTGGATATTGTTCATCCAATCAAAATTTGGAGTTGGAACGATAAGTTTTACCATAAGTATCTCTTCTACCAACTCAGACTCATTTATTACGTTGTTTATTGCAAGTTTTGCAACATTCTCAAAGTGAAATGTCTAGGGATTGGTGCTAAGAGAACGGATCCAAAACGAATATGCATGAATCTGGCAATGTTGTTGTATGTATCGCCGCTGATATTCCCGTGAGTGGTGCTAAAAGGTGCACCCACACTAAACCTGACCCTCTAAAACTGAAAAGTTAACAAAAGAAAATGTGAGATAAAAACACGTTTGCTAAAGCAACCTTGCTGTTTTAGTTTGCTTACAACCCAAGCAAGCTAACCCACGTACGCAAACGCTCCATATGGCAAGTGTACCACCTGTACCGGGTGAGGTACCAAGCAAGTTTACTATGTAACTGGGAACATATTAGTTAAATATGTAAACATATTTGTTTTTTTAAGGAACAGTTCACCCAAAAATGAAAATTCTGTTATTAATTACTCACCCTCATGTCATTCCAAACCTGTATGACCTTCGTTCATCTTCGGAACACAAATTAAGATATTTCCGTTGAAATCCGAGAGATTTATGATCCTGCATAGACAGTAATGGTACTATCATGTTCAAGGCCCAGAAAGGTTGTGAGGCTACCGATAAATATGTCCATGAACAAAGGTCTTATGGGTTTGTAATGACATAAGGGGGTGAACTAAAATTAGAGCCTTAAAATGTTCTTCAAATATGCTTATGTTGACTTCTACAGCTGTTTTGTTTATCGCTCTAAGCGATAGCAGTTATTAGTTCTGGAACGTACACTGGGCTTAGTTGCTCAATTCTAAAAACCCACCTTACAAAAATACCACAGAGACCAGCGATGGAGATAGAGAGCATTTGTCATTTTAACTTTATGTACTGTTCCCACAAGTTCCTTCCTTTCCAGCTTCCTAGTTTTTTTTAAGACCACCCTTAATACACGCAGTCTTTTTTCCCGTCCCATATCTGCCATCTTTAACGTGTTATCCTTCTTCTTATCCCTCATCCATCTACCTCCCTGCCCCCACCCCTTTCTCTTTCTCTCTCTCTCTCTCTCCGTTCGGTTTGAACTCCTGGTGTACTATTTTTGTCTCTGTGCATTGCAGCCTGCCGGGCCTGCCTTTCTCTCTTTCTCTCTTGTCTCCTTGCTCTCCTCCTACGTGGTCAATCAATACGTGTTATAGGCCAGCTGGGTCCAGACCCAAGGGGGAGAAGCATAGAGAGAGAGAGAAGGTGTGAGAAAGAGAGAGAGAGAGAACACAAAGAACAAGGACCCCAAGAAAATGAGACAGAACAGGGGCGTAACTAGGATGCGAGGACATGGGGAGCTCAGCCCAGGGCATTTATGCTGAAATAATAAAATTTGCTAGAGGTTATCGATGTAATGCAGCATGATATGAATCTTAAACGATAAGGATTTTTACATTCAGATATGTCATGTGAGGCTACGTGAGGGTATTTGTTACTGATAATTTTGCGCAATCCCTGCTGTGTGTTTTTCCATATTGCCACTTGCTGTGTATGTTCGCAACGGCAACATGTTCTACTCTCATTAAAATTACCGCTGTCAACTCTCTACTCACAATAATGCAAGGCAACAGTAATGCAGTAAGCAGGTTCAGGGCAAGAGAAAATATTCAGGTTATACCCCCAAAACCCCTGGGGAGAAGGTGAGGAAAAAAAGAACAAAAAATGACAATAAAAGAACAGAAAGAGGTAAAAGGCTAACAATAACAACTGCAGAAGGAAGAACAGGGAAACCTTTGACCTGAGAGTGTGAGAGAGAGCGAGAGACAGCGAGGAAGAGACGAGCCCATATGAAAGACGTCTTGTGGCTAAATTCCATTATCTTCTGTGAGAGAGAATTATATCAGCCCTTAAGTGCTTTCATCAGACTTCTTAACCCCAAGAGAAGGACACAGAAGAGGAAGCTAGAAAGATTGAAGGATGTTCGGGGGGCGACATGAAGGTCTGTGGCATGAGTTCTTGTTCCGAACTGCTTAAGCCGCTTAATACCACACGTAAATTGCCCCCGCTACCTGCCAGATATCAGTAAAATGGGTATCCTGAGAAATCACTCTATCTCTGTTGCCTCTTTTCCACAGACGGGGTGCCAAAGCTCAATCCAGGTGTTTCTACTGCAGTTTTGGGACTGAAAATTGGCTTTGCGTTTGCCCCTAAAAGCTGCTGGGTTTTAGCTCTTTAAATCTAAGTAAGATTCATAGCAAGGCTATAAACAAAGTGTGCTATGTGCTGTTTACTCATAAACAAGTTATCTAGTAATGGGCTTATTCGCGTCATCGTTTAGGTCTCAAGTCAGTTTGGGTTTATTTACATCGTGTTGGCTGCCATGTCTTCCGAGGGCTTAGTTTTGAAGAAACAGAGAAGTTAGCAGAGGCTTGAAAAATATTTGTACGGTATGGAAATGTACCTTATTAAGCAAAAGTATTCTCTATTTCACATTCAAGAAGACTGCTTGTGTTAGCATTGTGTGTTAGCAGACTACAATAGCCTTTTCCTTCACGTTCACCTCTATTTCTTTCGTCTAAGCTTTAGCTGTCTTTGGGTTTACTGCTGAGTTTTCTCTCCAAACAGAAGCCCATTTAGTGAATTCATCATCTCCATAACATGCGTAACAGCAATGCCGAGCATTCGTAAATTGCTTCTTTATTGCACAATCCATTATTTAATGGTATATTTGCTCAAGGTAGTAGATATGGCATTGTGAGGGAACAGCGGCATGTTTATAAACCTGTCTAGAACTCACAAAGTATTTCTTTTTTGGGGGTTTTTTCTGTGTAATTGATGCACAAATTGATATTTTAGGGTTGTATAAGTACTTTGTGTTGGTGGTTTAATGCCTACATATATTGACTTGAATAATGCAATGTAATGTTGGAAATTATTGTATATTAACTGCTTATTTGTTTATTTATGAGTCACCTTTGCTCCACTGTCCAAGCTGGAGGCGGTATTTACAAGTGTTTCTTAGAAGGAAAGATGACCCCAGTGGCTCAGTTTTTGCGTATTATAATAATTTGTGTACAATCATTACAGAAATCTTGGTCTATATCTAAACTGTCTCTAAGGATCTGGCTCTAGGGTTAGTTTTGTCTTCTGTTTTCTCATAAATGTTACAGTTAGAAGGAAATATTGATTGTGCATCCTTGCATACACAAACACCTTCCTTGAGCACTTGCTCATTGTTGGCTACAAGTCCTAACAGACCACATCACGTTTTGTTTATCGCAAATTGCCAAAACTGTTTTCTATGGGTTTAATTTGACTGTTTGTTGCTGGTTATAGCACTTTAATTCTGCACAACTGCTTTTTAATGGCAGCTGAAATCCTTCATTGCACTTGGTCTTTAAAGACAAGCATGGCCCATTATGGATTTTTGTTTTGTTTTGAGGCTTTTGGCTGAATATGTTGTTATCTAATTACCATGGACAATTTAAAAGCATAAACTGCAACGCAATGCAATTTTTTAATGGTTCCTAATTCAGGCTGTATATCCCCAGATCATTTTATTTTATGTGAGGCACAACGTCTCTTCCCCAACATTTGTGTGTGCGTGTATATATGCATTAAGCATGAGTGTGTTTCCCATGACCTAGTTCCTGCACGTGCTCTGTAGAGCCGCGGCTCGAGACCCCCTTCCCCTGGGGGCACGCGAGGGGAAAACAAAAAGAAAACGCGCTCTTTCATACGCATGAACGGATGAGCGCAGTAAAATGGGGATGCGCCTCGTATTGCATTCATCATTCGATGCAGTAAATACACTGATGCAATAAATCTTCAATACCTAGAGGTTTGTTTATCATCTCTCTACCTCATTTTGGTCTACGGATGTTTATACCATGGTAATCTCAATAATTTGGAACAATGCATGTTTCTGCAAGGTTGCTTTTATGTAGAAAGTATAATTTGCCCTCAAAGATGAAAAACACAGGGTTGTTCATAATCAAGTATGTTCTTCTTTCTTCTGTTGAACACAAAATAAATATTTTGCTCTGTTTGAGTTATTTCGTCTTGGCTACAATGAAAATGAAAGGGGTTGGAGATGTTTAAAAGGATAGTTTACTCAAAAATGAGAATTCTGTCATCATTTACTCGCCCTCAAGTTGTTCCAAAGCTGTGTGAGTTTCTTTCTTCTGTTAAACACTAAAGAATATATTTTGAAGAATGTTAGTAATCAATCAGTTAGTCAGTAATCAATCGGTAGCCATTGTTTTTTTTCTCTTTTTTATGCTATGTAAGTAACTGGTTGCAAGTTGCAGGTTTTTGTGTAAACTATCCCTTTAACTAGTAAAATAACATTATCCACATTATCCAAAATCCTTTTTTTTTTTCAAGTGGCCGCAGCCATTTGTAAATTTTATGGATCTGGCTTCCGGTCTCATCCGCATCCAGCTATTTTTAGATGTACAAAACAGCTTGTTTTGCTGCTTGCTATATTATTTTAATGTATTATCTTAATTATAAGCAAACTGCTTTGTAGTGCAAACAGTTTGACCGTTTACTGCATGCTGTTATTCTTCTCGTTATTTCCCTATAGCGGTTAATGAAGCGGAAGTCTCATCCATAGGCTTACTTCCGCGTTAAAGAATGTACATTTTAGAGCTATTGTGGAGGGCGATATTTTTTAGCAAATTCATATGGACCACTTTTGTGGCGTCCCAATCCACTTCCATTGTATGGATAAGAGCTGCTTGAACATTCCTCAGAAAATCTGTTTTTGTTGTTTCCTAAAATGAAAGAAGGTCTTGGATACTTTTATTCACCCTTTCATTTATATAAAGCCGACCGGCTGATATGGCTCAGGGATGCATTGGTTAAAAACTCGCTGCAGCAGTAGCTCCAGCAGCCACGCCTCTCCCTTCCCGGCGCTTGACGCTCCGGAGCGCTAGTTGTCTGAGAAGAAGGGTTTTTGAGGGGATTGTAGAGGAAAAACACTCTAATGGGTGAGCGGAAAAGAATGTGACAAGCGCAGTGAGTGTGTGCGTGTCCAGTGCCGCTCGCGCTGCTGCACCTGTCCCTCTCCGTCTCCCGCGCCCAAACTCGGCAGGCAGGCAGGCTCGCTCGGAAGGCGGGCGTTATCCAGTCAGCGGCGCACAACACGGTCAGCCTGAACATGACTTCGTCGTACAATTTGGATTTTCTACCCGAGATGATGGTGGAGGGACGATTGTTGAGCGCCGGAGAAAGGATGTAAGCGTTTAGCTGTTTATCTCATTGCTTCCTCAGCTCTCTTCTGTCATCTTGTTCGGCGAGAGCGTGTTGACAAATAGGGCACGCGGCGGTGTGTTTGCGCCGCGCGTTGTGTTATCAGCAATCAGATAACGGGGCTGATGGTGCTAATGTTGTTTTTGCTTTTAACTGCATTTATTGTGCCGCTGCTCAAACGCATCCGGGAAATAAACACGTCGGGTTTAGTGCTTCGTAATCGGACAGTCCGAATCATGTCTCAGAGTTTTGTTATATTACGTAGACTGATCTGCGCACTGCATGGGCGAAACTGTAGCAGTGAATAGTCACTGTACTGTGCGAGAAGATGCAGTTCACTGAAATAGTCCACTGATATCACATCTGATTAAAAGTGAATGCAATATAAAGAACTTGGGTTCCTTTGATACTCGCTAAACGGAACATTCTTTGGCTTTTGGGGGTAGATTCGATCATAGAACGGAACACAATTTCAGTTGCTTTGCTTGTTTATTTAAGACTCATTCATATTTTATCAGGATCAACATTAAAACGCGTCTGTTGTTGTTGCCCTTGCATGCACATTGCACATCCACAAAAGTAGGCCGTGTGTGTGTGTGTGTATATATATATATACATTAATTACACTATCAGAGAAAGAATGAAAAAAAAACAACTATTTTATAGTTTTTTCATTAACAATATAATTAATAGTCTGTTATTCTATTTCTATTTATCAGGTTAGTGTTTTTAGGCATTTTACATTCTCAAGGCAGTAACAATTTAAACAACATATTTTAGTTGTGCATTTATGTGCAGCTGTTCTTTTATATCCGATTTTTTTGGATCATCAGACATCAGAATTCTGTAAATATTGTTTACAGACACTGAGATTTACTTCACCAAGCTGATTACTCACTAAACACTCCTACAAATAATATTTTCAGTCCATTTTAAGTGTTATTTTATAACAAAGTGGTTATATCTAAGTAGTCTTCCCATTAACGCCATTATAATATTCATTCAGACTGATTACTGAATGCAGAATGACAGCCGATCAGGACCAGTCATATTCAATCACATTGCGATGGAGGCATTGCCTCCTCTCGCGTGAGTTTTCCTCATTCATTCACAATTACCTCCCAAAAACTCAAGACACTTTAGTGGGTCTGTAAAAATTCAATGGGCTCAGGGGAGGCGAGAGATACGTAGACTCCCGCTGAAACTTTACTTGTTGGTGTCGCTGTCGGACAATGTTTCTTTAGAGAAACAAGTGATTTATACACTTCTGAATGTTATATTTTGTAATATTGGAGTTGTTTTATTTTTGTAGGACAATTTTTTTCCCTCATCCAATATTTTGAGACACTGTCTGCCTTGCCTCTGAAAACAAAAAAAACAAAACAAAATATATATATAAATATATAAATATATATATTAAGGTATATTTTATGATATATTATATTGTATATTGTACTGTAATCATGTATTAGATGTTATTAGATACCTCAGTTTAGGGAATATATTGTAAATGGCGCATTGGTATAGTTTTTCCCCCTCCATTATATAATACATTTACATTGAACGCATATGATCCGCAGCGCAGTGTCAGCTCATGCATGAATAGGAGACATGTGACTGAAATGGCTCGAGCTTGGTGTTGAAAACATGCGCCGCTCCGTCTCTGCTTTTAAACCATCGGAATGCGCAATGACTGACTCCCCTTCTCTCTCACCCCCTCTCTCTCTGTATCTGGGTTGTTTCAAATTTGATTTGTTACGTGGCATGTGTTGCCGAAATCAGATTAGAGCACGCGCAGGACACGTAATTCACTTAAAGTGCAGTGTTGCAGGGCGCGAGGGATAGTTTGATGCAGCGCGGGCTCTTCACAGACGCTGCCGCTGTCCCACTTACGTCCACTCGCCTTTAACTACTAACGCTTGATGAGCGCTTGTTTTCTGGTGAGAATTTCGCCCCGTTCCATCTTTTTGCTCCACATTTTCCTCACTATTCCCATCTACGGGCTATTTACAGTTGATAGAGTGTGTGACAGTCAGCTATTTGTTTATGTCTAACGACACTTTTGGGAACAATTTGAGACAGAACGTTCTGAGAGAAAAAAACGCCCGCGAAATTACAAACAGCTTATGAGGAGACTAAATAATGACTTCACTCTCTTATAAAAATGTCAAAATAAGTACTTTGGAATATAGGGTGGGGTTACTTTGTTGTAATTAGCTTGATGTAAAGACAGAAACTAATATTGATCAGTTTATTTGCTTGCTCCTAGTCTATTGTGACCCAATTCATGTTTATGTGTCTTAAATAAAAACGCTAAAAACAATAACATTACACATGTACAGCATTAAACAGACATCATATTTGTGACCCTGGACCACAAAACCAGGCTTAAGTAGCACAGGTATATTTGTAGCAGTACATTGTATGGGTCACAATGATCGGTTTTCCTTTTATTCCAAAAATCAAGTAAAGATCATGTTTGATGAAGATATTTTGTAAATTTTCTCACCATAAATATGTCAAAACGTAATTTTTGATTAGCAATATGCATTGCTAAGAACTTCATTTGGACAACTTTAAAGGTGATTTTCTCAATATTTAGATTTTTATGCACCCTCAGATTCCAGCTTTTAAAATAGTTGTATCTCGTCCAAATATTGTCCTATCCTAACAAACCATACATCAATGGAAAGCTTGTTTATTCAGCTATTATGATGTAAATTTACCCTTATAACTGGTTTTGTGGTCCAGGGTCACATTTTTTGTTATTTTTGTTACAAAAAAGTACATATCTGTTTAGGATGGCCGAACCGTTCAGAATTACTGGTGAGTTGGACTTATTTGGACATATATATGGATAGATATGTGCTTTATCACAGCTAGTTGGTTAAAATCTTGCACCAGGCCTCGTCTGTTTATTTCTTTCTGTTATGGGGAGTAATATTTGAATAGGTCTTGTTAATTTTTCCAGTTATACCATGTGATTGCTATCAAAAGGTCTTTTTTTTCTCTCATGAATGTTTCTCTTTGTGTAGGGGCCTTTCTGTTGTGTTCAGCTCCCAGGTTTATTCATTTGTATTCCTGCTGTCCCCACGTGCCTCTTTTCTCACATTGAGACTTGTAGGTGAATTCGCTGACGGGCGAGTTCACCATAAGCACGGACTAGCACTTCTGTGACAAGGTGTTGCTATCAGTCTCCCATTACACGCACACACACACACACGTAAGAAGGTGGACGGGCAGCATCCAGCTGGCCCGTGTTCCAGCGAGTGAATACTTGCTAATCTCTCTCTTCACTACGTGATAAGCCGCTCACCTCTCTGCCAGAAAAACATTACACACACTCGAGTGAGAATATAAAACACCTGTCCTTTAAATCCCCAACTGCGCAGTCTACATTTCTGCCTGTCGTAAGCTACTTCAACTGCCAACTTTGTTGTTGATTCTCAATTCTGGCTTTTTGTTTTGCAGTAAAGTGAAGTCATTTGACAGGCTAACTTAATTTTAGATCTGAGAACACTCCAGCGGTCCTCCAGGACACAAAGAAGCTCTTATTGTGTGAGAGAAAGGGGCTGATCAGAGTTCCGGTGTGGGGTTCACTGAACTTGTTTTCCATCCCACTGGAGGATGTGTTGGAGGATCGGTGGGAGGGGACGTTGGCGATTCAGTTATGTTTTTGCAAATGTGATGCAAATTTCAGAAAATAACTAGGTTTTTTCATCTCTTGCTCATCCAGAACTCACCGCCGCAACTTTATATTTCACAATAGGGACTATATCTCACAACTGACTGTTATTTTAGTCTTTATCTTGCAATTACTTTTTGGTAAATGCGGAAAGGAGTTTCCATACTGACATACAAGTCTTTTCCAAGAATGAAAATAAAAATAAATTACACAAATAAGCACAAAAAGAAATTTGTGTCAAGTGATTGTAAGTTATAATTTAGTTTTGTATGTCGGAAAATTACATCGCCAGTAGCTGATTTGATTTCTGAAACACTTACATTGTTTGGCGAGATTGACTTTCTTTTTTTTTTTTCTCTTCAGCAGACAAGTTATTTTTTTCCACAATTATCTTCACAAAACTCTGGGAAGTCCGTAACCTTTGACTTATGACCTGTTTGAGTGGTTCCTCACATCTGCCGTTAACCTAGAGCATGAGACATAAATGGAAGGGAAGGAAGACAGGAAAGACAGAGGGAGGGTAGAGATGCCTCCAGCGCTTACAGGGAGCAGTTTCATTCTAGAAATCGCTGGAAGATAAAGGGATGATTAACGAGTGTGAGGAGCTGTGGCACACACACACACAGTCAGCCAAGCTTAAAGTCATCGTGTAATCAAAATTGACCCTATTTACTTTCTTAATATGCGGTCCTGGTCTTATTGTGCACGATTCATCAGTGCATGTTATTAATATGTTTGTCTTCGTAATCTTTCATCAAAATGCAATAACTTCCTTCTTAAACGGCTGACGTCCCAGTCAAAAAGCCTCATCAAAAACGGGTGGCAATTGTAGTCTTAAACATCCAGAAAGTGAATGCGTGAGTTTTTAAACTCAAGGCCAACGTTTTTCTTTTAGCGCTATAAAGCGTTTGTGTTTCAGGGTCAGATGTGTATGTGCTAGAGGTACTGCATCACTCATGTCTGCGGTTTGCCCGGCGCATATGTGTGAAAATGACGGATGAGGAGACAATTGATGCCTCCTTCCTCAAGTCTGTAAATCTGCTACAATTGTTAATGTTAACAACAAAACATGAAGTGCATTCGCATTCCTTTTAAAAGTAGATTGTATTTATTTTGCTATTCAGTGCATGATTATAGTTGCATTTTATGATTTGCATTTTCTGTTTGCATTTTAAGACCCAATCAGAACAGATCTGCGACCCACCATCTGCGAAACACTTATTTAGAGGACTAAGTCTTTTTTTTTATTTTTGTCTGTATTTGCCGACTGCTTTGTCGCTGTTCCTCATTTCTCTCGTTTACTCAGTCTCTTCATCTTATGCACACTCCACTCTCTGATTTCACTGAGAGACAAGCGTGTTTCGCTTTCTGTCTATGGTCACGCGTGCACTCGTGACGATGGCTTTTAGCTGCTGAAAAGCTGACTACAGTCAAGGCAGGAGTGTTTGTCTAGTTCTTTATACCTGACGAACAACATTCTCCCCTGTGGCCTTGGAACCATAGAAATCTCTTGCTTCCTTTCTCACACACAAACTGGAAACAAGACGTGTTTATTGGCCTTTCAGTTTTTTTTCTAGTCGCTTTGAAAAAAGAAACCCTTTTTTGTCAATTCAATTTTAGCTGTTCCACAGAGTCAGTTCCAATCTCTGCTATTTGATCATATATTCTGCATTTTTTTGCTGTTATAAACCATTCAGACTCTGATATCTGATTGAATGTTCTGCTTTGAGGTGTTGTAAAATAACTGATAATCAATAGGTTAATGTGGTTTATTTATTACAATTAATATTATTAATAAAACACAAGAGATTATTTACTACTACTACTACTACTACTAATAATAATGGTGATGATGATGATGATTATTATATTAATGTGCCAAGGAAACATATTTGCATCACATACAATTAGGCTAATGAGCTAAATGGTTTGCTAAGGAAAACGTCGGACAAAGTCATATTTACTGTTACGCTACAAAATTTTGTGCGCAAATCTGAGTCATTGGTAATCCATGTGATCTGCAATTTTGCAGTCAAGTGGAATTGATTTCTGTGTGAACGGTGCCAATTGTCAATGGACCACTTCTGATAGCGCAAATTTGCTAAAATTTCGCTAAAGTGGCTGTATCTTTATTATTGCTCGTAACTAGGGTAGGTGATGTCAAAAAAACAGTAAACTCAAGCAGTTTGGTAGATAAATCATCCTGCAATGTTTGTGACACCCCTGCTTAGGCTAAATAGTTAGGCTTTAGGGTGTTGTTAGTCATTAATTGTAAATGGGAAAGGCTTAGCATTACAGTCGATAAGTCAAGCATGCAGAACACATTAGTCCTTTAAAGTTGATTTGGTGGCTCGAATGATCAGCAATCTGGACTTGCTTGTGTATGCTGATGTCTTTTGCATTGGATCGTTCTTTTGTTTTCCCTTTCGATGCTTCAGTTTCCCAATACCCCCTCTCCCCGCCTCCTTTTCTCTGTAAGTGATGTGAGATCCCTGTCCAATATTTATTCACTCCATCTGCGTGGCTGTATTTGCCAAAGTCAAGGCTTACCTCAATGAGTCTCCGTGGACCTTTTCCCTCTGTCTTTCCCTGCCTTTCCCCAGCCTTCCTTTTCTTGCTCATTCTGCCTCTTTATGTTTTTCCCTTTTTTCTGTCCTCAACGTTCCATAATCTTTACATCCTCTCTGCTTCCTTTCATACCAAACGTTGTCTTCCCTCTCTCTCCCTGTCTCTCTCCCTCAAATGTTTTACTTGTTTGATTGGGCTCTTCAGAAGGAGAGCTCATTATTTGCAGCTAGAGGGAGCGGAATGCAGGATTATGGGAAACATTTGAGGACTTATTTCTGCTGCCTGTTTAAAAGGCAGCATCACTGCACTAAAAGTCACACAAATACACTTACGCACACAGACAGGGACTCAACAACCTGGCAGTCCTCAGCAAAAGCCTTCCAGCTCGGCTCTTGCATTCTAACAGGCTAATCCACACCTCACACCTGTGTGTAAATGTGCGTGGGTTTGTTGGTGTCCAGTCCCTTTATGTGGGTTTGTCCTATGTCTCATCAAAAGTATGCTAATAGCGTCAGATGGTTTACTGACTGTCTGATGCATACTAAACACAAAACAAGAACATGCTCAAAATGGCAAGTTCCAGTTTGATTGGCTTACAGTATTTTATGGACCAGTGTTGGGCTGTCATTGATCATCTGTCTGCCCATTTTTTGGGGGTATGTTCTGAACTGTTTGTGTATGTGCAGTCCTAGATATTCCAGAGACTACTGCCACCGGCTGGTTTGGAGAGTAATTCCTCCTATGCAAGCACAAAATCAAGCTCTTACTAGGCATACTAGAAACTTTCAGGTAGGTGTGTTGAGGCAAGTTGGAGCTAAACTCTGCAGGACACCGACCCTCCAGAACTGAGTTTGGGCACCCCTGGGTTAGAGAGTTGTACTTGTAACCCAAAGATCGCAGGGTCGAGTCTCGGTACTGGCAGGGATTGTAAGTGGGGGAGTCTTTCATTTGCAACGCCACAAATGGGTTGAGACCCTTGAGCTAGGGTCCACAAACTGTTCCCCAGTTGTGGCCTCTTGTGCCTGGGGCCCATATTTGTGGGTATGTTCTGCACTGTTTGTATATGTGCAGTCTTAGGTCTTTCGTTGACTAGCGCCACCTGCTGGTTTGGAGAGCAGTTCCTCCCAATGCAGTTGCAGAAGGTACCTTTTAGCTGGCCATAGTTTTTGAAGTGCATTCAAGCTCAGTCTTTTGGCTGAGATGCAGTTGACCACAGTCTGCTTTCACTTCTCACTGTTTTTATGTTAGTTTGGTGTGTCTCTGGACCTTCAATTGGAATGATTCAAACTGATGAGTCTTTTTACCAAATCATACTGTAAGTCATTTGTTTGTGAATCAGGCTACACTGACCAAACTGACAAAATATGTGGAACGGGAATTTGTATGATTGAGATTTACCCAGTAAGACCCTGCACAGTCAGGTGCAGTTGTGGCCTAATGGCTAGAGTAAGAGTGCCCAAACTTGGTCCTGGAGGGCCGGTGTCCTGCAGAGTTTAGCTCCAACCCCAACTAGACACACCTGAACCAGCTTATCAAGCTCTTACTAGGCATTCTAGAAACTTCCTGGCAGGTGTGTTAAGGCAAGTTGGAGCTAAACTCTGCAGAACACCGGCCCTCCAGGACTGAGTTTGGGCATCCCTGGGCTAGAGAGTTGGACTTGTAACCCAGAGGTTGCAAGGTCACATCACTAAATTAGGGGTGTCCAATCCTGTTCCTGGAGGGCCAAAGTCCTGCAGAGGTTAGCTCCAACAGGGGTTATAAAACTAGCCCAATTGCTATTCAAAACAAGCCTAAAACTATTTTCCAATCCATCAGGGGTCCCCTCTATTGAAATCTGGAGGGTTAGGGGTTGCTTTGACTAGACTACAAAAGCAAACCTTGGCAACAGTGTATAAGTAGACCAATTCCACAAGAAAACCACAGACTTGGCAACATTGACCTACAACCTGCTCCAACACACCTGCCTGAAAGTTTATAGTGATCTTGAAGACCTTAACTAGCTGGTTCAGGTATGTTTAATTAGGGTTTGAGCTAAACTCTGTAGGACAGAAGCCCTCCAGGAGCAGAACTGGAAACCAAACAAACTTTATGGTGTGAAATTCACATTTAAAAAGTGTGGTTAGTCTCTTTGCATGTCAGTCAGTCTGCCTCTTCCTGTTAAAGTGGACGTTTTTTGGCTAGAATACATCTGCTACGCTTTGCAGCTCAATCCCGATAGTCAAAATTCTGGCTGTCTGAGACTTCCATGCTAATTAAGCTTAATATTCATGAATCATTTTTCAAGTCCCATCACTGGGACCCCCAGCACGCCTTTGCACTTCTCCTAAATCACATCAGGCTATCAACCTTGGCTGCCGCATAGCCCCCGAACCCTTCAGCCAGCTTCCCAGATGGGCAAACAGCCCCGTGGGATTCCATGCCAGGAGATGCTGTGGGCACAGCGGTAGATCTCAGAGCTGGAACAGGAGACAGACCTCACCTCCTCTGGACAGTTCCGGTACTGACGCCTCTCCAAAGCTCAACCGAGTGTAGCAGTGTATGACACCGATCCCACCCTGCGCTCGCTTCCACTGCGCCTCTCTCTGTTTCTCTTACCCTGAAGAAACTAGGCCACTGCATACGAAGAGACTTTTGGGAGAGCGCTGTCACGGCCAACCTTGACTCTGACCGGAAAATGCATTCTGATGTGAAGGAGAAAAAATACAAGATCTGTGCAAGTGTGCATGCCTGCTTTTCTTCCCTTTTGCTCCCGTTCGCTCATCAAACACTTCTGTTATATAAGAATGCAGAAGTGTTTGCTGTGGGGACTATGATGATAGAGTAATGAGACAAAGATAAATGTGTGTGTTATATCGGGTTATAGAATTTGCAGGGTGTATGTGTGTGGAGACTCAGTTAAAGTTTGCGCCTGTAAAGCAGGCCTGACTGTTTTATTGCAATGCTTGATCTACTGCAAGCTTGCAGGCCTCTGTATGCTGTTAAGGGCAAAATGGAGCGATTCTGTCTGTGCCTACCCTCGGGCTGTGTCTGAGTGAGAATGTGCTCACTGTATACCGCTGCCCTCTGAAAACAGACACACTGGGTATGTTCTGAATGAAGTTCTACCATACTACTCCAGTACATGCAGTATGGATGCAATACGCAGGTAACCTGCTGCGTTTGCTGAAATTTCCAGAATATCACAGCACTCAGTGCAGTTTGCTTGACTTAACCATTTTCAGTGTATTGATTCAACTGACAATCCTAATTACTGAATTTGATAATGAATTAACTTCCATTAATTGGAAGGGGTGGGTGATACAGCATATATCACAATATTCTGAAACTGCTTTGATCATTTTTATATTGTGATTTGTTTATTTGTATGTATGTATGCATTTATTTATTTATTTAACATCATTGAAATAAAAAAAAAAATCAGTTAAAATAAAATATATATAATAATCATATACCATATAAAGTATTTTTTCAAAAATAAATGGTTGGCAAAATCCAGTAAATAATCAAGTAAATGCCGTATGCGTTTAACAAAAAGACTGGAGGAAAATAACAGATTTTTCAGAATCAGCATAATTAACATGGACAAACTGGTAATTTAGTTTGTACCTCATTTGTTTCTTTTTTTGTCATTTGTCTTTCCAATTTTCTTTTCTGTTCAGGATAATGATGTACGTAAGAGACGTGAACACACACACATAAGCCCAGCTGGATAATAGCTCTGCTTTCACATTTAAATGGAGGATCCCTCATTGTTCTGCTACGCTTGTCACTGATTGGCTGAGGTCACCATGTGTTGCTGCTTAACCAATCGGCATGCAGCGTTCATTCTCCCTGTGATCTGCGGCCATGCACAGAGACACAAATTCATGTGTATGAAAGAGATCGTGCGCGCCGGAAAAGCTGAGCCAGTCTCACTTGGACGCGAACGAGTGAGATTACACGGCTAACATCTGCTGGTGGTTAGGGCTGAAGTTGATTATGTAATGCATCCAGGGAATGCACGTCGTGGGTTCGTTTTCCAGCAAAGTGGAAAAAAAGCCCTCAGAACGTTTAGATCCCTCAAGGCATATCATATCACCCAGCAACTGCCATTGTTTTATTTTCATAACCTGTTTCACAGAAAGAGTTCTCTGATAGCTTTGTGCTGAGGAATATACAAAGGAACTCTGTGGAGACAGAGATAAAGATGGAAAACAGGTGAATGTTGAAGTAAATGAGGATGTCCCCGCGGTTAGAAGAACATCTTTAGATGTAGCATAACAGCATAATGACATGTTGGGTTTTTTTGTTGTTGTTTTACTTGACTGACCCATCAACTGACTGACTTGAGTGTAACTTTTCAGAGTCCCAGAACTGGACGTATGACACATGCACATATTGGATCTGACACATCTAGTGATTTGATACACATATTGATGCGTCACAGTATTATAATTGGAAATATGATTGTTGCTGCTCAAGCCATTTAAAAAATAATGTTATGGCTTAATTTTAATTAACGGTCAAATGTAATGAAAACCTGTCAGCAAGACAGAATGAAATAGCGACAAACAGGCAAGGTGCATCATATCCACAATGCATTGTATGAAAGTATGCAATATGTTTAGTATTTCTTGTATACTGTGCGTTTGTACAAGAAATGAAGAGTTCATTTGGAAAAACAGAAAACTCCATTATTAACAATTTTTAGAAATCATGTTTTTTTAATTGTGCATTCCAGTTATTAAACTGCAATTAACTAACAATAAAAACATGATTTATATTAAATTTACATGAGTTATGTTTTTGCAAATATAGAAGTTTCAGTAACCGGAGAAATGCCGAGTTTTCAAAATTTAAATTAGTAAATTATTGTCAATTATTTATTTTTTTAAAAAGAACTATAGGAAATTATATAAATAAATATCATATGAATAAATAAAATGTAATTATTAAAAGTAAAAACATGTTGTATGTATTGTATGATAGTAAAATATTTGTAAATATAAATAAGAAATACAGTAAATGTTTAATTTTAATAACAACAACTACATTAAAATTAAATAAAATAAACAAAAACATATTAATATACATTTTAAATTCTCAAAACTATACAATACTGTGAGAAATAGAATTGCTTTATATAGGTCAAAGACAAAAAAAGGGGTTTTTGCCTAAAATCTTTTTAGGCATATTTAGAACAAAAATCATTAAACAACATTTAAAAACACATTTATGGATCACAGTGAAGCCCCTAAAAAAATTAATGGTCATTTTAAATATTTACCACTATCCTTCAAACCACTATGTTTTACCCATTTGTCAATCAAATTTAGTATGATCATTTTTTATGTACAAGTATGTTGTTTCATTTTTACATAAATATATCAGTTACACTAAATGATGATGGAACATTATTTTACCCATATTTTGATGTTTTATTTTCACAAACATTATCGAAACATTACAGTAGGCACTTTACTTGCATTTAATGTGTTTTTTGTGTATATAAAACTTTTTTGTGTAAATTGAATTTCATATGGACACCAACATTTCTATTCTATTCTATTCTATATGATATGCATATAGATTTGACATACAGCCCAATAGCCCCACAGTCATAATGTTTTTTCTTTTTTTTTTTTTTTGAATAATAAATAAGAATAAATAAGCTGAATAAATTTCCATTGATGTATGGTTTATTAGGGTAGGATGATATTTGGTCAAGATACAGCTATTTGAAAATCTGGAATCTGAGGTTGCAAGAAAATCAAAATACTGAGAAAATAGGCTTTAAAGTTGTCCAAATGAATGGTCCAGGGTCACATATATTTATCCACACACAGCCTATTTAAAAGTGAATAAAAATGAAGCGCAAATCCACTGTCAAATTCTGGCCTCATACAACCAATCAATGGACCAGAGAGGTTGGCGAGGGCCATGCATCCATGGTGACGTGTCGTTTTGCTTTTGCTTCACTGACCTGACAGCTAAACAACACACAGAAGTGAACTACAGAGCAGGACATATGACACATACACACATCACAGGCAGTTTCCTGTATTTATCTGAAGCACTCGACCAGTGAATAATGCAGTAGAGGTGGTTATTGTGCTGGTAGGGACAGTTAGAGAATGTATGCGGCTGTGGACTGATACGACTGAAGCTATGATAATGCTTTACAGCGCAAGGGTGGCTGAAGTGTGTGGGTATTTTGATTGAGAGTGCCGTGCTTGTAGATTTAGTTACTCTAGTAGATGTGGTTGCCTCTCCATGGGGAATCATGACACATTGCTGTCTGGCTGTTTATGTTGATCGATGTCTGCATCTCATACACACACAAACATATTCGCACACTGTTACTCTAGGAAATCGTATTGCTTTTTTAAAGCTCATGGGACTCAAGTTATATCAGTTATGTTACATTAAAGTATCAACTTTGTCTGATGTTTCTCCTAAAATGCCTTAGGAGAAATAAGAATAGCACAAATGAGACAGTTGTTGACATGCTGTAGGAGTATACAGTTTTAAATTTATGTAGATATTCCAGATCCTTTGGTTTTATGATGAGAAATCTTTATTTTGAGATTTAGACTTTTGATTGCAGATTTTGGTTTCTTGCCACATCTATCTGATGTTTGATACACAGAACAGACCCATAGCAGTTGTATTCTACATGCTTGAACTCTTCATCAGTCAATGTGGGTTGTGTGAGAGTGAGTTTGTGTGTATTGACTCGTTTTCACTTCATTAGTGGTATAGTTAATCAATGCACTCCATTGTTGTTTCACCATTAAGGCTTGACTGGGTCAACCCAGGGGACGCACAAAGAGAAAAGAGGGTTGAATGTGACCTAAAAACCCTCAGCACACTTCTGCTTTCATATGATTTAAGTGCCGTTCAGATCCAGAATGCACTGCTTCTACCTTGAGCACTGTCAACAAGCTTGTAATTACTTACTCTGATTTAACTATAACTATACAGTTAATAATGATCAGCTTATATTATTATATAGTTAAAATAAAACATTCAAATTTGATAGGAACACCACAGTTATAATAACACAAAGAGATAATGTAGCTGGAATAGTTATTGAATAAAAAAAAAAAAAACATTGTCGTTTAAGAAGTGCAAGCATTTTGAGTGAAAGACTAATGTTGGTATCATAAACTAAAACTATATAAAACTTGCTTTGATTATTGAAATTTATTATGACTGGCTGACGGTAGATTAGTTCTCTTATTACTTACTAAATAAATACATCAGTGGACATGAAATACTAATTTATGCAACATTATGTGTTAGTAAAGGGATTCCGGAGTGAAGCAACTGACATGTAAGAAAGGAGGATGCCTTAGACCAGCAGTCAAGTATACAGTATAGCAAGGCGAAAAAGATGGACAATTTCACCAAGAAGCACCTTTGAACACTCATCTCAGGGGTGACATACCATAGACCGCTATTATTTTTATATAAAAGCAAGGAAATGTGTGTGTGTGCTCGGCTGTATAGATTTAATTCCGGCACCTTTCTGACTGATTCACTTGCAGCCATGAGGACAAATGCACTACAGAAGAAAGGGAGGCACAGACTGAATAGAAAGATCTGGAAGAGTCAAGGATAAAAATGGGGTGAAGGATGCTATTGAGACAGAGAGAGAAAGCCAGCCTGTGTAATGTGCGAGTTTGCCTGTAGAGAGAGTAAATGGCACTGTTCAGTGTGCGGTTACACAGAGACCCGTTCATTTAACTCACCACCTCTCCTGACTGATTATACCACTCCAGCAGCCTGCTCCCTCCCTTTATCTTTATCTTCAGTTCTCTCCGTGTCTTCCTGTTTGTCTCCGTCCAGCTGCGAAACCTAGTTAGCTGCCTACCCAGACAATGTTTTAAGGTGTCATAGGAATGCTATGGAAGCAAAGTATATTCCAACAATATGCTGTCTCAGAATGCATTGCACATTGAAGACTGACATGGCAGAGAAGAAATTGTTAAATAAAGTCATTGTTTTTGTTTTCTTTGCGCACAAAATGCTTGTAGCTGCATAACATTATGGTTGAACCACTGATGTCAAATGGACTTTTTTAACAATGTCCTTACTACCTGTAAGTAAGTAAGTGGTAGTTACGTCAAAAAGCTTTCAGTTTTCATCAGAAATGTCTTAATCTGTGTTCTGAAGATGAACAAAGGTCTCACAGGTTTGGAACGATATGAGGGTGAGTAATCAATGACAGAATTTTCATTTTTGGGTGAACTGTCTGTTTAGTTTTGTGGCTAGCTGGGTGCGTGTTAGCTCACAAATCTCTAATGACTCCTCACTGCTGCGTTTGTCGCTTTAAATTCTTGCTGAATCACGTCTGACCTCTTTAATGAGCGTGTGTGTAGTGCTCTTATGATGTAACATTCACCGGTTCGTTTTCTGGGATTTATATGACATAAAGGGCTGTTGCTGTGCAAGTGTGTGTGTGTGTGTGTTGTCGCTCAGTCCCCCAGTGAGTTGATAGCTCATTTCTTGCTGTTATAATTGCCGCCTCTTCTCTGATACTGGATAATTTGTGTGGCTTGATTAATGTTGAAGCCATGTTTAAAAAATGTCAAATTTACACTTCAAAACTTCACATCAGCGCTCACTCAAATACCCCCCTAAACGCACTCATTTAAAAACTGGCTTGTCGTGTTGCCTGGAATTTCTTTGACAAATCTGATATTGTCCAGATTTGGGTGTTGTAAGAGTTGCAGGAAAATCTTTTAAAGCTGTTTTTTATCAGATCATCATTTTGCTAGGTTTTGACAGTGGTGATGTTATGCTTTGCTATGATTGGCAGTAATGCAGTTGTGGTTGGTTGTTATGTTTTAAGGAAGATAACTATTTCACAGCTGTGAGTATTAGTGTGTGCTTTCATACTTCTGTTTTGTTTAGGGGTGGAAATGTCAGAAATGTAATGTTTGTAAGGTTTCCGATTCCACATAAGTCGTTCTAAAGATTATTTTAGTACTTTTCCAGCACGCAGTATTTCTTTCTTTCTTTCTCATCAGTTCTCACTAGCTATGTTTTCATCCAAAGTAGTGAATTTCGGAATGGATTTTTCACATAAACATTTGCGAATACAGCACTATCTCCATTCAGCGAGAAAGAAAACAAAAGTGCCACTTTCTGATGAACTGGCACCAAATATCACTTCGAAAAGTTAATTTGCAGCAGTAGGGGAAGCCACTGTGGGTCTTTTTTCGTATTTAATAAATTACTTGCGCCTAAACACAATATAAACGGTAACTTTTTGCTGTTTGGGAGTGCAGTTGAGTATAATTATACAGTATGAAAATACTTTGACAACAAACTTTGCTCAGGCATTTAAGAATGACAAAAACAACATTTCAGATGCTGTGTAACGAGATTGGTCCACTGGTTAGTCCAATTATGGCGTCCCGTCACGCAAAGTCACATGACTTTTTGATGCGCACCGAGGAATTTATTCGGTAAATGATTTTCCATCTTAGTTAATTACCAGATGAACAGTGTATCCAACTCAGTTAAGTGCTTAAGTTTTTAATGCGGATTTTAGAATTTATGTGCATCTTGGCATTTCCATTGTTTTTTTTTTTATGCAGTATCCCAAAATTAGCATAAAAACAGATGGATGGAAACACAGCTACTGTAAACTCCTACCTGATCTCATGACGAAAACATACCTGTGGGAACTTCTTCGCAAGACACGGAATACGTACCAATAAGTACGTATCACTGCAGTTTCCAACAGAAATTGACTTACAAAATTTGACTTAGAATTTGAAAGTAGAATCCTTAGTGACGAGTCCTGTGAGAAACATGACTGATAATGAAAGAGCTGAAAAACAAGCTAAAATGGCATGCTTGCAATTGCGTTTTTACGCCACATTCACCTTTGTTCATAGTATGGAGTGGTTTAGGTGTAGTGCAGATGGTAAGTTTTTTTTAAAGTTTTTTTAAAAGCGCTTTAGAAACCGTGTCTCCTCCATGGCTCAGTATGCTTACAACTCGTTTTTTAGTCTCAAGCAAGAGACTATACGACTATCAGTATTTTTAACAATTCTAACACTAAAGGAACATTAACAGAATATTTGCTTCCATTATTTAATATGTAAAAATAATGATTTCCATCTTTATTTTTCAGAAACTAAAAACAGAACATATATGTGTGAGAAAGAAAAGAAAAAAAAACTGTCAGCACTCAGCAGGATTTTTAACCTTTCCATGACCTGTCAGTCATCTGCACAGGAAGACTACCCTCTCCCTTCTTGTTGAATAAAACAGGAATATCATGGAACACTGAACAGTGTTTTAATGGAAATACTTCTGTCTGGTACAGAGAAAAATTACAAAACCTTTCTATTGACTGAAAAAGCGTAACCTTTCCTCCTGGCATAAGTTGTGCTTAAGTCAAGCCCCCTGTAGAGTGGCAGTTTTAGGACACTGACCTTTTGCACGAACACACACTCACGTAAACTCCCATACATATATGCAACCCAGCAGGTTTGTGACCTTTCCACACACTCACACATAAGTAGACAGTAAAAGGGGCGGACGGCTCCCCAGCCCTCTGTCAAATTACGTGCATGTATCTTTGTGCATTTGCGAGTCCGGATTTGGTCACGTAAACATGTTTTAGTAAGTGCAAAGTTTCACACAAGCTAGTATTTGCATCCCGCAGCAATATTTTAAAGGGACAGTTCATCCAAAATTAACAGTTATCATTATTTAGTCATTCCAAACATCTATGCATTTCTTTTGTCTGCTGTGAAAGTGAATAGGGTCCAAATCAACATTGAACTTCATGGACCGAAGAAACAAACACTGACACCTTATTCAAAATATCTTGTTTAGTGTTCCACTGAAGAAAGTGTGGAATGACACGAGGGCCTTAAAAGACATGTATGGTAACTTCACTATGGAGATTCTGCAATAAAGCAGCTCTAAAATACGCTAGTGCCATTATTTAGCAGTTCAGTGTTCGGATAGGGCTGTAGATAAATTATATTTTAATTGTAATCATGATTTTTGGCTTCTCTCAGTTTATTAAGCATAAAACTTGGAGTATCACACTGTTAACATAGCAAGATGCTAACATCACACTCCATTGGAATCAATTGTGTGCTGCTTCTGTCTTGCAGTTTTAGTAAGTAGCGCTGTTTTGTTGCCGCCCATGTAGAGCGTTTTAGTCTATGATGAGGTTCCCCTGAGGTTTTTCGAGCCTACAGCTGTTGTTATAGCATAACCCATTCCGTTTTTACCATGCAGAGAACCCAGATACTTGAGAGGGTTGGTAATTGAGTGGAGACACTTAGCATTATTCAATTTTAGGGGTGACAGAACGCATCTGTCGTCATGGTGCCGGTATGTTACCCACAGGCTCGAGAAATGCGCACACATGTGGAGCAAATGTTCTTAACCTTGAAGATCTGTGGCGTTCAGAACAGCCTTCCACATCTGGTTAATCATTTCGTCAATCTCCGTCCCACTCGATTTTTCTTTTTCTCCGGCCTCCTTCGCTGATCTGAAAGTCAAAGCTGATGTACTGGACTGGAGCTCTCTTTGTCTCAGACTGTAGATGCTTCTGTCATTCTGAGCCGAGGTGGAGACACTCAGGGGAAATGTAGCTATTGATTGACGGCGGTGTGAAGTTCAGGGCGGAGGTCAATTTAATGTGGCAGAACTCAGGGAGGAGATGGACAGATCGATGCTTCACGCTGATTGGCCGGGGAGACCGGAGAGGCTCGCGGGTATTGTCTGCTCAGAATGTTTACAGGTGCCGACCTGCAAAGCTACTTTGTTCGAAGAGCATCTTGGAAAAAGGCTTGCCCGATCAGTTGTATTATATGTGAATAAAACAAATTAAAATATAACATTAAAATACAAATATAATAATGACAGTAGTAGTAGTAGTAGTAGTAGTAGTAAGATTACTTATTAAGAATTATCTATCTATCTATCTATCTATCTATCTATCTATCTATCTATC
>JAHKKF010515355.1:0-10875 GCA_019740295.1 Labeo calbasu
TTTCTTCAGTCGTAAAGAAATTATGTTTGTTGAGGAAAACATTTCTGCATTTTTCTTTATATAATGGACTGATATGGTGCCCTGATTTTGAACTTCCAAAATGCAGTTTAAATGCGGCTTCAAACGATCCCAAATGTGGTTGTAACGATCCCAGCTGAGGAAGAAGGGTCTTATCTAGTGAAACGATTGGTTATTTTCATTTAAAAAATACAATTTTAATACTTTTTAATCTCAAACACTCGTCTTGCCTTTCTCTCCCTGAACTCTGTGTATTATGCCTCAAGACAGTTAGGTTATGTCGAAAAACTCCAATCGTATTTTCTCCCTCAACTTCAAAAATCATTTCAAAATCATCGCTGCAGAAGTACCAACCCAGTCTTTGCAAAGTGACCATGCAAAGAAGATCAAACACCCTTAACAAAAAAGGTATAACAGCAATATAGGACGATTTTGAAGTTAAAACCCTAACTGTCATGAACCGGAACAAAAACAGTCAAGGCAGAGTAAGACAAGACGAGCGTTTGACATTAAAAAGTATATAAATTGTATCATTTTTATTAAAATAACCAATCGTTACACTAGATAAGACCCTTCTTTGTCGGCTGGGATCATCTGAAGCCGCATTTAAACTGCATTTTGGAAGTTCTAACTCGGGGCACCATACCAGTCCATTATATGGAGAAAAATGCTGAAATGTTTTACTCAAAAAACATAATTTCTTTACGACTGAAGAAAGAAAGACATGAACATCTTAGATGACAAGGTAGTGAGTAAATTATATGTGAATCTTTGTTTTGGAAGTGGACTTCTCCTTTAAGCTCCAGATCTTCTGTGCATCCACTCTCAAAAAGTATGGCAAAATGATTGTCTTTACACTGCTAAGATGGCACAGAAACAGCATCTAGTGTGTACAAAAGTGAACTGTGTTTTATTTTTATCCATTTGCTACGTGATGTACTAAAAATGGCTATAAAGCTGACTTTGATAGTGTGAAGAGGCCTTGTGAGCACATTAAAATCTATACATTTTAAATTCTAAAAGAACAAATTACAGCACCTAAAAATAAAAACAACACTGAAAATTATGTTTGTCTTTCCATCTTCTGGAAAGACTCTCATCCTTCTGTTCACAAGGTTTTTCAAAGGTCATCTTAACATCATCTCAAGATGCTTTTCCAACCAAGGCAACCTTTACATTTCTCCAAGAAAAGAACACATAGTAAAACAAACTTTAGTCCTGTACAGATGCACTTATGCAAACACTCCAACATTGCACTCTAAATAAACAAACTGTTAATCTGACAAATTGACCTAAACTCAAGGATTACTGAGGACTCTCATCTATTGAGTGAAGTTAATGATGGTGAAATACATACACAACATTGAGAAAGAACCAGCACTGCAGTTCAGATTAAATGGGTGAAAGTTTTCTCTGGATTTTGAACGGTTGAAAGTTTCCTTTGTGTTTCCCTATGAGTTTATATAGCAGATACATTGTGTATTTTACAGTTTCCCTCCCAATTCTCTTGTCCTGTATTAATGCGTTGCACACGCAGTTGAACCAAAACGTCATCCTTCATTCTGTACTGTGTGTGAAATATGAACTTCATTTGTTTGTAAATCAAAAGCTGAAGAACACAATAAAACTAGATCAACTGCAGAGACACGGTCACAAACTCTCACTGACATTTGCCTCAAACTCACATTCATTTCATTTGGCGTTTGAAATAGCTAATGCTTCCAACGAACACAAATCAATGTATGCCCAAAGGCACAAAGGAGCTACAAAGTTGACATGCTCTCCATTTTACAGTACACAGTCACTGTACAAATTATACAGAGCCAAATCTGATGGAGGTCTTCTAACGGCTGTTAAACAGACCCCGTTCAAGGACAGAGACACATCTGATGTCATTTCTCATGCAGGAAGCCTTCTCTGGCTTTGTTTTGCCTCATTTTGCTTCTAGACATCTGTTGAACTGTTAAACGGTTCAGAGCTTTCTAGAACATTCTCTAACAATAGCCTACGTGTGTCTTTACATCATGTTCACAAATATGTAACGTAAGTTTAAATCTTTCTCAGGCTTCAGAAGGAATTCACTATGAATAAATCTCACACACTGATAGCGTTGTTTATTTGCAGTGAGAATGACTGATTCTTAAAGGGACAGTTCACCCAAAAACGAAAATTCTGTCATTAATTACTCACCTTAATGTCGTTCCAAACCCATAAGACCTTTGTTTATATTCGGACATAAATTAAGATATTTTTGATAGCTTTCTGCATAAACAGCAACGCAACTGACACGTTCAAGGCCCAGAAATGTAGCAAGGACATTGTTAAAAAAGTCCATGTGACATTAGTGGTTCAACCATAATGTTACGAAGCTACGGGAAACAAAGAAAACAAAAATAATGAATTTATTCAACAATTTCTTCTCTTCCATGTCAGTTATGTCAGTTGCGTTCCTATCTATGCAGGGTCCGAAAGCTTTTGGATATCATCAAAAAGATCTTAATTTGTCTTCTGAAGACGAACAAAAGTCAGGAACAGCATGAGGGTGAATAATTGAAGACAGAATTTTCATTTTTGGATGAACTATCCCTTTAAAGTGTCAAAAGTAAATGTATGCCCAGTAAAAATGCTCCTGTTTCTCATTCCAATCTTCTCTGTTGTCTTCATTCACGACGTTCCAAACCTATATGACCTTCTTTCTGCGGATATTCTCTACTTTTGTCCATACAATGAAAGTCAATAGAGTCCAAAACAACATGGGATCCCACTGACTTTCATTGTGTGAATGAAAAACACTGACATTTTTTTCAGATATTTTTTTTGTGGTCAACATTCCTCATTATTGTATGAACTATCCCTTTAAATTCTCAGACAAATTGGGTTTAAAGCTTAGTTTCTGGTTTGTGTTGGACTTGTCTCGTAAACTGCTAAAACCATCAGTGATATTCACCAGCGTACGCGGCATTCCACATCTAAATCAACTTTATATTTAACAGCCTTTCTTCAAAAGACGCACTGAAGTTTATATTAGATCGCATATCATGCTTTAAAAACAGCTCAGTTTCATGAATGAGCAAAAGTACAATCATCTACAGTTACACTATTAAACATGACACCATTCAATGTGAAATGGAAAAAATTTCACATTGATGTATGCCAAAATACATTAATCTTCATGTACACACTCGATGACTTCAGCCGTCATAATCGGACCACTGCCAATAAAGACTCTTTCTGTCTTTTCACGTGCAACTGTGGCCTACTTTTGACTCCAGTAAGTTCCTGCACAGTGAGCGAAGGCATTATATAAGCGAATGATGCAGTTGACCCCTGCCTCCCTCAACGCAGATGTTTATAGAGTCGGTAATATCACAAGGGTCAGTTTAACAGGCGAAACCAAATGCTCAGAGACACAACTCCCTGAGACTGTGACATCATCACCAGAACTCCGGCGCCTCACGGTCCAACCCCACAGAACCGAAAAGATGGACGGAGATGAGAAAGAGGATTAAAAGAGGATAGAGACGGAGGGGAGGAATTATGAGCAGCGTGGAAGGAATTTTCTTAAGGGACAGTTAAAACAAGAAAGAGACGGATGGGGACGTGATAAGAGCGTGTGATAAAGAGAAAAATGAGGAAAGAAAGACAAACGAGTGCTTTGATATGCTACACAGATTTATATAAAAAAGATTAAAGAGAGAGGGAAATGACCAGATGTGGAGTTGGACAGATGAAGAGGTCTTTGTCTTTTGACAGTTTAATAGACAGACTATAATCCTGTCACAATCTGCAGGGTAACATATTCTGTTAAAATATTTCTACATGACCTGGACACATATAAACACACTTTCAGTATATTATCTTCTTTATCTATATCATCATAATTACGTCAATATTCTGATAACTGCAGTCCATGTAATTGCAGCTAAAGTTTGTGTGATCGCTGTCATCTATTATGAGCTCTCATGGTTACACTTTACAGTAAGGTGTCTTTTAACTAACATGAACGAACAATGAGCAATACATTTATTACAGTATGTATTCATCTTTGTTAATGTTAGTTAACAAAAATACAGCCGTTCATTGTTTGTTCATGTAAGTTCACAGTGCATTAACCAATGCTGAAATTAACTAATTAAGATTATTAAATGCTGTAGATGTACTGTTTATTCTTAGTTCATGTTAACTAATGTACTTAACTAATGTTTACTGATGAACCTTATTGTAAAGTGTTAAAGTGTTTATTTATTTATTTATGTCACAAAAAAGGGACAGTGTAAATTAATCAACATTCATAAATGTAAATGTACCCAAATTGGCCTAAAGACTAGTTTTCATTGCAGTCCCTTTGCCAGATGTTATTAGGCCAAAAAAATAAAACAACAATAAGAGGAAATGTAAAATATTATATGTAAAACATTTAATTTTATGTTAAATCAACACTGTAATATATAGAAATTTAAATCTAGCTGTCAATAAAATATTTGATTAATCGCATAATTTCCAACCAGTGGCAAATAAAAATTGTTTATGTAAAAAATAAACATGTGGGGAAAAACATATAACAAGAACTTATATACGACAGAAGAAAGATCTCTGTTTTTTGAAAATAGCACCAAAGTTTTTCAAACCCATATGAAAGCAACAATGCAAATATACATTTCGAAGAATTTAGATATTTAAATAGATTTTTCCTTTATGGTCACTGACCCTAAAATAAACTATTATTTGTAACTGTATAAAGGAAATGCGTGTCTTCAGCACAGATATAGATGTTAGTCTATGGCAAAAATCTGTAATGGGTTAAATGACACCAAGTACAGTAACATCATAAACACATCACAAGGTTATGACAGAGTCATAATCACTGGGGATTTGGGCCAAGTCAGCATTTCCATAACGGAGACGTGTTGAGACTCCTCGTTTAAAGCCAGGAGCTCATGATGAACACACATAAACACACATGATTAATACACAACGCAGATACAGGGTCAGAGGTCAGTACTAAAAGGCTAAAAGGTCAGTATTTTTCATCGCTGACTCATCTCTGATCCATATGTTTCAAATGTATCACAAATACACTTGAGTCACCTACAGCCGATTTAGACTCACGTTTATGAGATGACATCATAATTACAAGCTACCATGGCGCGAACCAAACATGAGCAGGTATGAAACCTGACAGAGAGCTTTTCAAATACTGATAATGTAATAATAATACTTTCTTTATATTGTTATATATACACTCCTGTATGTATTTATCATTATTATTATAATTATTTTATTTCAATTTATTTTATATTTCCGAATTATTCATGATGTGGAATATTTTTGAGGCCCTGGAGCTTAAATGCGGTATTAAAGGATTAGTTCCAGAATTAAAATTACCTGAGAATGTACTCACCCCCATGTCATCCAAGATGTTCATGTCTTTCTTTCTTCAGTTAAAAAAGAAATGAAGGTTTTTGAGGAAAACATTCCAGGATTGTTCTCCATATAGTGAACTTTAATGGTGGTCAACGGGTTGAAGGTCAAATTGCAGTTTCAATGTATCTTCAAAGGGCTCAACACAATCCCAGCCAAGGAATAAGGGCTGACTCTAGCAAAATGATCAGTCATGTTCTAAAAAAAAATAAAAATGTATATACTTTTTAACCACAAATGCTCATCTTGCACTAGCTCGACTTTACATATTACATAGTCACATTGGAAAGGTCACGTGTGACGTAGGCGGAAGTAACAACACAGTGTTTACAAAGTGAATGTACAAAGAAAGTCAAACACCTTTCACAAAGATAAGACAACGTCAGATGATTTTGAAGTTGGAGGACAAGAGTTTTTCACCCTACCCTACCTTTTCGAACCGGAGGACACAGACGTGCATTTGTGGTTAAAAAGTATATATGTTTTTATTTAATTTTTTTTAAGAAAAAAATGAAAATGACACTTTTAACTTGGTTGGGATTGTGTAGAGCTCTTTGAAGCTGTACTGAAACTGCAATTTGGACCTTCAACCTGCTGATTCCCCATTTAAGCCTACTGTGTGGAGAAAAATCCTGGGATGTTTTCCTCAAAAGCCTTAATTTGTTTTCGACTGAAGAAAGAAAGACATGAACATCTTGGATGACACAGGGGTGAGTGAATTATAAGGAAATTTTAATTTTGAAGTGAACTAATCCTTTAACACCAGTCACTGGTGATCCGATCACAAGTGGTCTAATGAGACCTGACAATGACATGTGTCTCATATGACCTCTTAATTTTATTTTTTTCCTTAAGGGAGAATCTCTAGTGCCATGACTAACTCAGTCGCACAGGTGTTATTGCATTTTAATAGTCGAAAAAGTAAATAAAACAAAAAACATAATAGCACCTGTATTGCTTACCACTTGTGATCGGATCACCGAGACAGATGTTGATACCAGGTGTAAGCAGGGTCATTCACTCACAGACATGCACACACCCACGTACACTTGCATGCATCCACATGCACACACAAACACGTACACACACACAATAAACCAGTCATAAACACAAACACCTGCTTTTCACACCAGCGAATCTAAATGCAAAAGTCACAATACAGTTACACCACAAACATTCACAATTTCAGATACGAGAGATACTGTAGAAGCTACGTAATTGATAGCAGGTTAAGGTTCAAAGGCTGCAGTCTCTTGGCTTAAACTCAAGAATTCAGGCACATTCAGGCCTAACAGCCATATCAAGTCCTGCATCACGGTACACCCCATGAATCCACCTGACATGCTGCTACCAAAGTGTGTGTGAACATCTTTATTCCTTACATGGTATGGTCCACATGCCCTGACCATTAGCTAAGATAACGCAGAATCCTTTTGGACGTCAGTGTGCGCATGTGTGCGCTAGCAAACAAACTTGAGCATGCCAAAGTGACAGAGTCCTTGTTAACACCACCCTGTCCTCTACGTCGTCCGTGTGAGTGTGCGCTTGAGATAGAAGTAAGCTTGTGTGTGAACTTAGCTGACAAGTGTGTGCTGTTTCACGCAGTTCTGTGAGTATGGAACCTTTGGTGGCTTTTCGGTCTTGTTATCGTGACCTATGACCTCTCCCCACGTCTTTCCCTCAGTCACACCAACAGCTTTACGCTCCTCTACAGCTGTCTTTGGATATTCCTGTTTTATCAGGATTGCCTTCATGACATCATTGCTGTCATCATTATTATGCAGTATTCTGGCTGCAGTATTTACTCTTTTCAGTTCTGCACACAAGCCGCTGATTTTGCCTGTCAGCTTACAGGGTTTTAATTGCTCTTCCTATCAGCAGGAAATTGTTTTCAGCCGGGAAGGAAAGGCAGAGTGAAATGTACACTTGATGATTAGTTAATGACTATTTACTGCAATCATTTGTATATGTCTATATTTGTTTAAATAATATTTTAAGAATGAGACAGCCATATAAACATGTTCTAAAACATTTCTATGATGTATTTACTGATTATAAATAATAAAATTAAGAAAGAATATGGCAAATAGTGGAGCATATAAAAAAATTATAAATAAGCTAGTGCTGTCAAAGAATTAATCGTGATTTATCACATCCAAAATAAAAGTTTTTGTTTACATAATACATGTGTACTGTGTATATTTACCGTATGTATATATAAATACATACACACACATGCATGTGTATATATTTAAGAAAAATGTTATCTTTATATATTAAATATATTTATATATACTATAAATTATTTAAATATAAACATATATGTGTAAATACAGTACAGTACAGTCAAAATATATAATATATGTGTATTTATATTTACATAATAAATATACACAGTACACACACATAGTATGTAAACAAAAACGTTTATTAATTGTGATTAATCGAATGACAGCACTAAAATAAACATTCAGTATTATTATTATAGAAATACGTACATTATAGAAATAATATAAAGATAAAAAATAAATATACACATTAGTCAAAATATAATAGAAATTCATATATTTTATATATAAAGATATATTAATATAATTATTAGTGATAATATAATATAATTAATATCGTATATTATTAAAATGTAACATAGGTATATCATAGAAAATTATAAAGATAGAATATATATATATATATATATATATATGTAATTATTAGTCAGAATATAATTATATATATATATATATATATATATATATATGATTTAATTACATATAAAAATATATTCTATTTAAAGTATTATATTAATATGTATATTACAGAAAAAAATATAAAGATAGAAAATAAATATACAGTCAAATTAAAATAGAAATACATATATTTTATATTTAAATATACATGAATATAATTATTAGTGAGAATATAATATCAGCATACATTTAATATAAAAATGGAGTATAATTATATTCATATAATGTATGTATATAACAGAAGTAATATAAGGATAGAATGCCTGAATATAATTTATTATTAATTATTAAATACATATAAAACATTTATTTTGAATCAAGAGCCACATCTTAAAAGTAGCCCATGGTCACTATTTAGTGTATTGTCTTTTTGATGTAACCATAGCTAATGCATAAGTGCTTGCTATCCTTTCAAATGAGCTCTCTGACAATGAGTGTTTGTGTTTGCATTTCTCTGTAATAAAGTGTTTCTTTTTCTTTTTATTGTTTCTGAGTCCCAGGTGGCTGCTGTACACTCCACTGTCATCTTGGCATAAACAAAACACAACAGAACTTCATGGGAACACTGTTGCTAAGGGTTACGTCATACAGTAATGCTAATCTCTCGATGTTTAATTGCCCTGTGCCGAACACAGATACTTCTCTGAACTTCAGTCTATACCCGCTGGCCTTTGCGTGCAGAATGTGGTAAAATGGCAGGCTAAAGATCATCATACACAAAAGACAGCTTAAGCTTTGTTTAAAATGTATGATTGCTTGGGGCTGCACCAGTTGAAAACCTTGTAAACATGTATACAAAGCATATCAACAAAGCAAGTTTATGTAAAAATAAACATGCAGGGAAAAAACATACAAGAAGAAATTATATAAGAGAGAAAAAAGATCTCTGGAGACGCTAAATACGGTCAATACGACACTTAAACTAACAGAAAATTTACCTGAAACTATTGTTTTTTTGAAAACAGTAGTTTTTCAAACTCATACAATATAAAGCCAACAATGCAAATATACATTTCTAAGAATTTGACACATGCAGTTTAAACTACATTTTTCCTTTTATTTGTAATTGACCCTAAAATAAACCATTTTTGTAACTGTATGGAGGAAATGTGCATCTTCAGCACAAATATAGATGTTAGTCTATGGCAAAAATCTGTAATGTGGCAAATGACACCAAGTACATCACAGGGTTATGACAAAGTCATAATCACTTGGGATTAGGCCAAAATTCATGTCAGCATTTCCGTTATGGAGACGTGTTGAGACTCCTCGTTCAAAGCCTGGAGCTCATGATGAACACACATAAACACGCATGACTAATACACAACACATACAGGGTCAGAGGTCAGTACTAAAAGGCTAAGAGGTCAGTATTTTTCATCACTGGCTCATCTCTGATCCATATCTTTCAAATGTATCACAAATACACTTGAGTCACCCACTGCAGTTTTAGACTCACGTTTATGAGATGACATCATAGTTACAAGCCACCGTGAACCAAACAAGAGCAGGTATGAAACCTGACAACATAGGAGTCTCCATAGACTAGTAAGTATCACTCGTTTGTTTTTTAAATTGCCTTTCTGAAAGCACTTCTTGGCACTCTGTAAGACTAATGTCGCTAAAGCTACCATTGTCCCTGGCTGTTTTCACTGATGCTGCCTTCACCTGCTACCTGAATGATCGTAAATAGAAATGTGGTAGTTACAAATTGCATATGAAATCAATGTGAAGTCGACCACTTGAATTTGTCAAGCAAGTGGGACTTATAAACTTTGTGATAGCACGCGATGGCACCATTAAACCAGCTATGTCATTATTTTTATTGCGCCGTGCTTCCCGTCTGTGTAATTCATAAATGCACATTTATTATGCACAGTACAATCAGATTACTGACTTTTTGTTGTTTCCAATATGCCGGAGCATGACCTCGTAAAGCTCCGCCCTCTTCTGAAAGGGGGCTGGGAGCTCTAGCTCATTTGCATTTAAAGGGACAAACAAAAACGGCACGTTTTGGCTCATGCCCTAAAAGTGGCAATTTAATACGGCTGCTCTCGAATAAAGATTTTTCTGGTCAACTAGTAGTCATTAATTTTAAGCATTAATCGACTATTAGTCGCACGTTTATTAATAAACCATATAAATCATAATAACGAGCCTTTTATTGCTTACATAGCCTAATAAGCGCTCGAGTGCACGCAAAAAACAGCTTGCCACAGCGCAGTGGCAGATATAATAATTATGAATGTGTCAGGGAAAAACAGCAAGTAGACTGCATTAACATTTTAATAATTTATTGGTAAACTAGTGCTTTCTTTGTTTTCGGTTCAAGAGATGAAGTCGGCGACACTGACTCGTCATCTCCGCAGTAGAGGATGCGCCTGTATGCATGTTTCATCTGAATTACATAATCTGAGAATATTTGTTTTCTATTTGAAATGGTTCATTTAAAAGTAGACATTTCACTCTTTCTATAGATACATTTTTCATGTCTGTAAGGCAAGTATACACGGAGTTTTGATGTTTTGTATGCTGTTTGCTTTAATTATTTTACAAAAGTACAACGTTTCGTTGTTATTGTGAGTGTACACTTTTGAAGAAAAATTCATTTTACTTATCTTATGTACTTATGGAATATTTTGTAAGGGTCTGCTTTATTTAAACCTGCTGTGAGGATGACGTAAGCAAG
>JAHKKF010515355.1:10925-20925 GCA_019740295.1 Labeo calbasu
ATAGAGCTGCCATGTAAAGTTGGTACTACTACATATTTCAGATGAAAAGCCATATTTGAGATCGATGAATGATACGTGAGCGTTTGGATGTCCTGCCCGATGTACTATATCACCACACAGACCAGCCGTTAAAGATCTGTCCGTGACAGACTGCATGACTTCGCCACTTCCTGTGGAATTTTATTTTTCTGCGACTAAGCAACTAATACAATTTTGGTCACCCAAGCCTCTTTTCGTCGACTAATGGTAAGTCAACTAATAGAGGTCAGCCCTAACAAGCTATATAAAATGATCTGTTGGATATTTTCAGCTAAATGTACTCTGGGGACATCAGAGACTTATTTTACATCTTGTAAAAAGGGGCATAATAGGTTAACTTTTTAAACAAAAATATAGTAAAAACTGAATTTTCAGCAGTCATTACTCTAGTCTTCAGTGTCACATGATCCTTCAGAAATCATTCTAATATGATATAATTATTATTATCAGTGATGAAAATAGCTTTGCTTTTTAATATTTTTGTGGAAACTGATTCGTTTTTTCAGGTTTCTATGATGAATAGAGTACTGTGTTTGAAATACATATATTTTGTAACATTATAAACAATAATCACTCTTCATTGGTGCCTTTATGACCTCACACCATTTAGCAATGATGAGTGTGTCTTTTAGTATTTTAACATGGTTGGTCTGTTAACGCCAAAGCAAAGCCTGCATGTTTGTTCAGTGTAGCACATTGACACACTTGTGGTTCTTCTAGCTGCCAACCAAAATGTTTCCGAGCAAGAATTCCTCACTCTCAACCTTCCTTCCCAAGCAATATTCTTCCTTACATATCCACGTTTCTCCATGTCTCTCCTCCCTTCGTTCTTTTTCGGCCCCTCTTAAATTCCAGCTCTAGTCGGAAAATGCTCTATTTGCATGACAAGTCCTCTTGTGGTTCATTCCAAGAATGTTGGCACAGGGGAAAAACATCCTTATTCACTCTCTTTCCTTCCCTCTCCTTCCCTCTTGCTTCTGCTTATGTCTCTCGCTCTGTGTAACAGAACATGCATCAGTGATTCTTCACCTCAGGTATGTTCTGATGCACTTCCTTTTGAGGAATTTTCCAACTGTGGCCAATTAAGCCTGGACATTTCGTACAAACAAACATATCAATAATACATTGCTATGCTGTTCTGTCTCGTTACCGTTTGAAGAAACAAGGTCTTTAAAGGGCTCAGCTCACAAAGTCTGGGATCAGTGAGATTTAATTTTAAGAAATTAACTTTTGTTCAGCGAGGATGAATTAAATTGATCTAAAGTGATAGTAAAGATGTTACAAAAGATTTCTATTTCAAATAAATGCTGCTCATTTGAACTTTATATTCATCAAAGAATCCTGAAAATAATGTAACATGGTTTCCACAAAAATATTAAACAGTACGACTGGTTTCAACACTGATAATAATAAGAAATGTCTGAGCACCAAATCAGCGTATTAGAATAATTTCTGAAGGATCATGAAGACAGAATTAACGGCTGCTGAAAATTCAGCTTTGCCATCATTTTAATAAATTACTTAAAATATATTAAAACAAAAAACAGTTCTTTTAAACTGTAATATTACTTCAAAATATTACTGTTTTACTGTATTTTGACCACATTATTTCAGCCTCGGTGAGAATAAGTGGCTTATGTCAAAAACACTGAAAAATTTTAACGACATCAAACATCCCTTAAAATTTTTTATAACAAAGGATTGATTCACTGCTGAAAGCAAATATAAATAAATATATTTCTACTGTTAAAAGCATATAACAGCAAAAAGTGCCACAACGTCTCATGTAAATGTTATGAGAATGAGCTAAAGAAAACTGAACAACATTGAGGTATTAGGAAAAAACTAGAACAATCACCAGATGAAATGTTGTTTCTGATTAAAATTTTAGATGTCGAGCTTTCATATTCATTTACAGTCTTTCTCTTGAGGATGGGGTGAAGGGGGAAATGCTGGCTTGGAAACTCAAGCTTGTTATTGAGAGCGACTGCAAGGGGCATTTTTAGAAGTACGAGGGAGGATCTCCTGCTAAGATCTGGCAACCTCATCAAAGAACATGCCCAGGGGAAACAAGTGATAAAATGTGAAAGAGCCATTAACCGGAGAAGTAATGAATACACACACATACTCACACACACTCACTGTGAAGCTGCTCCCATGGGTGAACATAACTTCCACATCACTTTGTTTCCAATTAGTTTTATTATAATGAGAACCTTGTCCTCCTGCTGTGTGTGACTGTGTGTATACGTGCATGGTGTTTGTTATACGCTGTATTTGTTTACCCTTTCCACAACAATTTCCTGCAATAATGCTCTTTAAAAAATCAAGGTACAAACTAAGTGTGGAGTGTAAACATGCTCACAAACTTTTGCGAACATCAGATAAACATGCAGTCATGACAGTTATGCACGCCATCTTGGCTGATAACATTTAGTCTGAGTGTTGACATCCTGTGATACATATGTAAGATATGAAAGATATGCCTGGCAACATTTATGATCCATTACAAAAGGTTACAACAGTTTAGATAACAGGAATGATAAATGAAGCCATGCACACCACTGACAATAAGTCACTTCCAGAATATAAATTTCCTTCTTCAGTCGAAAAGAAATTAAGGTTTTTGAGGAAAACATTCCAGGATGGGGATCTGCGGGTTGAAGATCCAAATTGCAATTTCAATGCAGCTTCAAAAGGCTCTACACGAACCCAGCCAAGGAACAGGGTCTTACCTAGTGAAACGATGGGTCATTTTCTAAAAAAAATACAAAGCTTGATTATAAGTACCGATCCAGTGTGTTTACAAAATGAACGTGCAAAGAAAGTCAAACTTTACAATAAAAGAAAAAAAAAAGTGATGTCAGACAATTTTTTTAAAGTTGGAGGAGAAAATCAGATGTTTTTCACCCTACCCTACCTTTTTTGAACCAAAGTACACAGACGAAGAACTAACTGCGTGTGACTTTTCCAACATGATTATGCAATGTCTGAATGTCTTAGTGCAGGACAAGCATCTGTGGTTAAAAAGTATATCATTTTTTCAATCATTTCACTAAATAAGACCCTTATTCCTCAGCTGGAATCATGTAAAGCCCTTTAAAGTTGCACTGAAACTGCAATTTGGACCTTCAACCTGTTGGCATTAACATCTTCGATGACATGAAACTATTTGAAAATCTGGAATCTGAGGGTGCAAAAAGATAAAAATATTGATAAAATTGCCTTTAAAGTTGTCCAAATGAAGTTCTTACTAATCAAAAATTAAGTTCTGATATATTTACGGAAGGAAATTTACAAAATATCTTCATGGAACATGATCTTACCTATAATGAATTTTGGCATAAAAGAAAAATTTATAATTTTGACCCATACAAAGTATTGTTGGCTATTGGTACAAATACACCCGTGCTGCTTTTTTGTGGTCTAAGGGTCACACAGCGTGTTTTAGGAAGCTTCAAAAGTCATTCGGTTCATGCACATTTCTGGGTGACAATTTTTAGAAAACTTTTAGAAACTTTAGGAAAACTGCATCTTTGGACTTCCTATTACTTCACCTATTACAATTACGTATATACAATCTTTGACATTTGTAATGTTCCCAGCAAGCTAGAACGCTGAAATTTAGATCTGTTTATCCCAGAACCATCCACTGTAACTCTCTAAAGTTTCATGATTGTAGAATATTCCTACACCTCACTGACCTACTGTCAATTCTTAAATGGCATACTCAGAGGCCTAAAGCACAGTTACATTGACCGCTATAAATATAAATACTATACAATTAAAATGTTAGTATGTTTATCCCTAAACAGCCCAGACTACATAGGGTACACTAAACATCATTTAGAGTAGTTTTTCTATAATTTAGTCAAAAGGCTGTGTTGTGTGAATTTATACTTTTCCACCACCAAGATATTTATAAAAAATGGTATCATATTTACGCAGCTTAAATGTCCACCCAAGAAGAGTTATCTTCCCAGGCGGACGCTGTGATCAACTATTCTAATAATCAAATGGGTAAATGAAAAATGAGATGAAAATGAAGAAGGAATAAGTCTTAATAAGATGATAAATACCAAAGCGATTGTGTAACATCTCAAATGACTGTACTGCCCTAAAGACAATACTGAGGAACAGATGTGAAATTCTGTGGAAGACACACACACACATACACACAACAAACAAAGGAATCACCTAAGTGTCTATGTGCAAAGATAAAGGCTTCATGACACATGTGCAGATTCTCACCTGCACGCATACGTAAACAAACACATATGCTTTACTCTGAGAACTCTCTGGGCTTCATTCCCTGGATGCATAAATCTATAGAGGCACCTCTATAAGCCTGGGCACTATTTACCTCTCAGCTAAAGCCAATGTTTATCTAACACCTTGCCTCCCCACACCTGCAAATGATTGGGGCTCATGGATTAAATGAAAGAATGTGAACTAGGAAGATACACTCTTCTCTACCAGAGATGATGTCACCCAGTCACTATCCTGGTCAGGACGGATCACTAAAAGACAAGTCAAGCAAGCAGTCTTCCATACTAACTTCCTGTGAAAACCGATTCCATCAGCCTTAAAGGGATAGGTTAACGAAGAATGAAAATTCTGTCATTAATTACTCACCCTCATGTCGTTCCAAACCCGTAAGACCTTTGTTCATCTCCGGAACACCTTAAGATACGTTTAATGAAATCTGAGCACTTTCTGACCCTGCATAGACAGCAATCCAACTAACATGTTCAAGGCCCAGAAAGGTAGAAAGGAATAGTCATGTTAAAATAGTCATCAGTGGTTCAACCGTAATTTTATGAAGCTACAAGAATACTTTTTGTGCGCAAAGAAAACAAAAATAACAACTTTATTCAGCCATTTCTGTTCTTCTGTGCTAGTCTTCAGTGCAAAACAATACATCCATTTTCAGCGAGGGCAAGTGTTTGGAAAAATATTATATTAATTATTGATATTTTGTTATTATGGGAAGTATTTGGAAAGGGACTGAAAATGAACAACACGTTCTACAGAGCCACTAAAGAGAGTAAGCTTACCACATAAAGAGAGTAAGGAGAGATGACTGATAGGACGATGGCGAATGATTTGCAGATCCTAAGCACCACTGACAAACATCTAATCTTGTACAATATGTGGTAAATAGGCCAACTGCTTCTCCATGTGATTGCAAATCTTGAAAGTGAAAGTAAAACACGAGCGTGCATTCAAAAGCCCACATATTAATAACAGCTCCCTGATTTGTGTACAATAAAATTACCCAATGATATAATTCTAAGAGAAAGCATTAAAATATATTTATCCTCCCATCTCATTTTTAGGGGTTTCGTAGTACATGTAATTTCTTGCCTGATCACTGCGTGATCGCATTCAGATACATCCCTAATGGGAAGAGTAAAGTATTTTAGATTTATTAGGAAGTTAATAGTTAATACAAAAAACACTGATTTCTTGAGTCAGGACAACCCATACTATAGACTGGTGTGTTTTTGTATTAAAATTCTGGTGCATTTGATGCCCAGTGTGCACAAATTTTTTACTAAAAATTGTGAATCGTGATTAAAAATATAAAAATCGATTTTTAATCAAATCGTGACCCCAAGAATTGATTTGAATCGAATCGTGAGGTACCGAAAGATTCCCACCCCTAATATTTAGCCCCTGGCGCATGAATTTTACCTGGAGAACCCCACCAAAAAACATGTATTTTACCCCTTCCGAAACGTAATTGGGCTAGTTTTAAGTAGTAATTAAGCGAGTTTTGTTGTGAAAACCTGGCAACCGTGCCATTGATGTCACATGGACTATTTTAACAATATCCTTTCTACATTTCTGGGCCTTGAACGAGGTGCCGTTAACGTCTATGCAGGGTCAGAAAGCTCTTGGATTTCATTAAAAATATCTCAATTTGTTTCCTAAAATGAACAAAGGTCCTACAGGTTTGCAACAACATGAGGGTGGGTAATTAATGACAGAATTTTAATTTTTGGGTGAACTATCCCCTTTAAAGTTGAAAAATCAAGTGTATTCTGAAGGAAATTTTCCTATAGGTCTATATTATAATTTCATTGTTTATCCTTACTGCCACAAAAACAGCTTTATGTTTTACATCAAAAGATTTTTTTTATGCACAGGACTTAAAGGAAGATGCATCAGCTCAGTGATGCAATATGTTGTCAGTCAACTCTGATTTATTCAGACTGGGGCTTGAGACATGCTGATGATGTCATGTACAGGTTCAGTAAATGCAAAAGAAAGCTGGCGCTGTTTTGTCACACACGACTTGATTTCAAAAGTGTGCGTGAGAAAGTCTTCACACCCATGACTGTGTGAAAATGATAGGGAGCTACAAACATAAATCAATTATGCACATAAAATTCACATTTGATGTCAGTGTCAACCAGAAAACACTATATGTAATTATTAAAGTAATATAATACATTAATACACTGTTCTCTGTGTGAAGTTTGTGCTCATGTTATATAGACTGAATATCCATTCAGTACGATTCATTGTCATTTGCCCTTCAAGCAGCAAATCAAAAGATGGGCAAGAATATGCATGTATATGATTCAGACATGAGCTGCAAAAGACACACTGAAATGTATATATTAAACCACTGTCTACAGTTTGAGATGGAAACTAGAGGCACACTTTATTTACTCTGTCACAATTTCCATTTTTACACAATAAGTGTAAAGAAACGGCATTGTGAGATCATGGAGATTGACCTGACAAAAAGACTATCCTAACTTTATTGTGTCCCCTTTAACTCCTCAAGTACAACAAAAGCATTTTCTTAATAAGTATTCTGATTTTGTTGCCCAGTAATGATATTCAGTATAGAACAACCCTAAAATAAGATAAATTGCATTTTTTTTCTGTCATGAATTACTCAACCTCATGTCGTTCCAAATCTGTAAGACCTTCGTTCTTCTTCGTAACACAAATTAAGATATTTTTGATTAAATACAAGCTTTCATGTTTTCATTTTTTGAGTGAACTGTCCCTTTAAGTCTCCCTCATGTTTCCAGAAACCTCAAGCTGCTCTCTTTACCTTTGGCCTGTCCATTCCAACTATGAAAAGCATGTCTCAATAAATAGAACCCTGGGTAATGTAACACCTGTATGTAATCACTATAGTAGTATTTATACCAAGGGTCTCTGTAGTGGCTGCTATGAGGTACAAGTTACTAAACTATATCTGGTGTTGCCCAATGTGACTCGAACCTGAGATGCAACACTCCCACCTAGAGGCCGAAAATCAAGCCGTCAGTCAATCTTAGATAAATGGCAGGTCACATGCTATATTTCCATGTGGAGCTATTCTATTTGCTCTCTCTCTCTCTTTCCAACACCTACATATTCCCTAAGAAGGTGTAGAAAGGTGGAGAAAGTAAAGCCATATGGAAAGTGTCAAGTCATGGCATGGATAGCATTCCAGAGCCTGGCTCCTCCATGCCGACCAGAGGCCTATTTATATTGACAGGATGAGGCCCGGTTGCAGTGGCAGAGGGAGAAGGATGGGGCTTTGCATTTCCAGTGTGCAACCACCACGTCCGTGGAGTCCAAGTGTGTCTCCGTCCCCTTTCATTATGCAACCCCACGTGGGCAGAAATCCCCGTTTACTCTTGCCCCCCTCTAGCTCAGTGTCTAACCTCCTGTTGCTGGGGTGGAAAACAGTGTGTGTTGTACAGATCAGACCACAGAGCTCTGTGTTTATGCACTCAGACTAACAGAACATTAAACATCTGAAGCTAGGCTATAAACTTGAAAATTTGACCCCACTTTCTACTGGGTTAAATTATTGCTTTTTTCCTCATTCCATCTACATTATTTCTATAATAACAACTGGTAAGAGCAGGCTAAACTGACTAACTTTTCATGCTGGTCCAGGCTGGTTTATTCCGGTTAGAGCGGGATAAAAGCTATGCTGTTGACTTCAGCAAAACTAAAACCAGTTTCAAGCCACATGTCATCAACTCATAATCTTATCTAATTAACATTTAATATATCACATGCTTTATATTTGTTGACTGTCATCGGTCAAGTATTGGGGTCTTAATTTGACATTAAGCATCTGTGTGTGTCTTATAATGTTATTAACCGAAAATCTGATTTTTTTTTTAAAGAAATGCCTAATGAAGATTGTTTTTGAAGTCTCGACTATTAATTTTTTATGCTGAGTTTCAGTGACTAAGCAGTGGCTCAGCTGAAGATGTAAAGCAGTTTGTGTCATTAGTCATGTGTTTGCAATGTCATATGCAAATTTCTTGTCAGTTTTTTCACGTTTGTTGGCAAACAATTTCATTGATACATAATTTTACATTCATGATTTACTTTACATACATACATACATACATAAGTTCATTGATATATCATCCAAAAAATTCAGTTTGCCCAACCTTTTGTGTTCCACAGAAGAAATAAAGTAGGCTATTACAGATTTGGAACGACATGAGGATGAGCAAAAAGTAATAATAATAATAATTTTAGGTCAGCTTCGGGGAATTTATGTCCGAAGCCTTGATGATGATAAAACACAATTAATTATCTAAAACAGATGTGTGCTTGGTAATCTATGACTAACTAATAAAACAATTCAAACAGAATAGAAACAATTAGTCTTATATCTTATAAAAAGTATAAAATCAATCAGTGTATAATCAAACATACAGGACCAACTAACTTAATGAATGAATAAATGAAAGTATAAATAAGTAAATTATTAATAAAACTTTATCTTACTGTGTCATTGCTGTAAGTTACATGTAAACTACCAGTCAAAATTTTTGAACAGTAAGACTTAATGTTTTTAAAGAATTTTCTTCAGCTCACCAACCCTGCATTTATTTGATCCAAAATACAGCAAAAGCAATAATATTGTGAAATATGTTTACCATTTAAAATAACTGCTTTCTATGTAAATATATTTTAAAATGTAGATCCAAAGATCAGCAGGATCCAAAGATCAGCATTTATCTGAAATAAATTAGATATTAAAATGATTTCTGAAGAACCATGTGACATTGAGGACTGGAGTAGTGATGCTAAAAAATCTGCTTTGAAATCACAGAAATAAATTACAGTTTAAAATATATTTGAATAGAAATAGTCATTTTAAATAGTAAAAATACATTTCAAAATTTACCTGTTTCTGCTGTACTTTGGATCAAATAAATGCAGGCTTGATGAGCAGAAGACACTTAAAAATCTTACTGTTCAAAAACTTTTGACTGGTAGTGTCCCTACTATAATAGTAACAGTTGTCCTGTTTAACACTGTAAAGCTGTTTTGACACAATCTGTATTGTGTAAGCGCTATATAAATAAAGGTGACTTGACTTGAGCTAATTATACATAATTACAAGCAACCAACCCTAAACCAAACCCTAACCCTATAGTAAGTACATGCTGTTAATTAATACTCTGCACTTACTTAAAGGGGTCATCGGATGCCCATTTTCCACAAGTTTATATGATTCTTTAGGGTCTTAATGAGAAGTCTATAATATACTTTGGTTAAAAATTCTCAATGGTTGTGTAAAACAACTCCTTTTTACCTCTCTGCAAAAATCATCTCATTCTGGTCGAGGCTGCTTTAAATGCAAATGAGCTCTGCTTGCCCCGCCCCTCTCTTCTCTCTGTGGAGAGACGAGCCTGTTTACTTTAGCCACATTTAGCCACGTTTAGCCACTAAACTTGCTAAGTAGCACATTATTAGGAAAGGATATCGCAAAGATTCATAAAAAAACCCTTATACTCACTTCTGTTGTAAGTGAAGCTGGATCACAAATAATTTGCGCGAACATAGAGGGATATATGTAGATGGGGAGGCGCATTCCATTCACAAACAAACGTAACCCACTGCATCTTCAGCAGCTCAGATGTCGGGAGTAAATGACGACCACTATGTTCATTATTACATCCAGCAACACAACACC
>JAHKKF010515361.1:0-16025 GCA_019740295.1 Labeo calbasu
GACCAGTATACTGAAAGATATAAAATCAATTAAGCGTTGTGTTTTGTGAGAAAATAGAACTGAATAGAATTCTAAAATGATGCAACGATCTAAACAATCATTTGAAAGACATCTTACCTTAAAAAACATGTAATAATTTATAAATACTTTTTTATAATTTGTAAACACCAGTCAAATTAAAATGTGTTTCTGTTTACAGGAAACTACAATTTGCAGGATATTCACAATATGTATCTTATTGATTCTCCGCATCTCACAGAGCTTTCTGTAATATAAAAAATGTTCTTTTTGAAGCATTTGTAAGAATGAGCGCGAAATAAGTGAGGTAGGCTGTAAGAAAAGAAACACTAAAGACATACGTGATACAGGCTACGTGGAAAAGCAGCGAGACTGACGATGATGAGACTGACTGCTCCATTCTGAAGCTTGTTTTCATGAAGCGGTGACTGTCAGAGCTCCGCATTATAGTGTCCATGAAGAGAATTGGAAGTGAAGATTGAGTTCATCTCACTTGAACTCCGCTCTCTCCTGAGGGAGAAAAGCTCGAATGAAATGAGTCCTGTCAGGATCGACTGTGTCGAGACTGCTGATAAACAACGTAAAGGCTCACTCGAGTTTGTATTTTTAGCAAACGCAGGCTATTCCAGGCACTGGTGAGCGTGTTTGTCCTTCGGACTGTTCAGGTCAACAGGGCAAAATTCTAAGGCATTTAAGTGTAACGTGCAATTAAAAGGAAGTTATTAAAAAATTGAGTAAAAAGAAACCAACTACTTTTAAATAAAATATAAACCGATGTAATACTAGCAAACGGATGGAATACGCTATAGGTAGCCTAAATGTATTAAGTATAGCCTAACAATTTTATCGGTATAGGCTATTTTACAGTAAGTAGACTATACATATTGCCTCAGAACGTAAATGATAATTTATAATTGTATATCATACCCTATTGGTTTTTATTTTCTTTAACAATTTCGTAAAAATGTACTGTCTTTTAAAATAATTTAGGCCTAGTTTTTTATTTTACAGTAGCCTATATATGTCCAGTTAACAGGGTTTACTAACATTTTAATTCTTTTTTAATATTAATATTTTATAGTCAAGCTAAGCTATGTTTAAATAGGCTACATATTCAGTACATCCCCATATATGTATTCGAGGCGATTGCGTAAGTATCCACTAAAGCAACGCTGAAATTAAACTGTTAACGTAGGCCTAATATTTACGTTACTTGCTTGACTGACCCCTGCCAGGTCACAAAAGGGTTTAAAAACACTTCAGATCCTTTGGTTTCAGTAGCGGCACTGTATTTATCGTCATCACTTCCTTATCGCTTATTCCACTTACCTGAGAACACAAACCGCACAAGTTCCCGCCTCCCCTACTCCCGTCCACGCCTCCCATTGGCCCCCCGGGGGCGTGACGTCAGAGCCGCCCCTGCAGTGTGAATGAATCAAGCGGTTTGTGTGACACACAGCAAAAGAACGCACGCGTGAGCGCCCGACTATTTCACGAGGATAACCGCAGGCGCGAGGACTCTAAAAGGACACTATCCGGGGAGAAAAATTATTTTATGCACATCTGAGATTCTCAGACTTTCGCGAGCGGGTGCATGTGTGCGTTTTATCGGACTGGATGAAAATGATGCAAAGTGCGGCTGTGTTGCCCGGCGAGAGCGCTGTGAAGGGTCTGCCGGACATCCTCGGAGTGCCACTGCAACGTAAGGGCTTTTTCTTCTGCTTATATTGATTAGTTCATTAGAAAATTGGCAGGCCTCCTCCGGGCGTCTGCAGGCCACCACTGTTGAATAACATGTAGCTTTTAATTAAACTCCACTGGGGAATTATACATGAGCTACTATATCGGTGGTAAAATCAGATCAGACGCATAGAGCTTTATTATTATTTTGATATGAATAGCTTTAACTGTAAATATCGTTTATCAAAAAATTCCAAATGTAATTTTATGATGAATGATCTTTTTGAATATGGTCGTAACTGAGCTCTGCAACGAAATTCATGCCATAGCATCGTAAAAATGTGTCTGATGTAAGTGCAGTGCTTTACAATCTCTCAATGTAGGCTAAATTAAAATATGTATATATATCCAGCCAGATTGCTGATTAGTCAGACTAATGTTAAATAGCACAGCTGGCTAGAACAGTTACATTGCACCTCTTTTAATAAGTTGTGTTGGTTATGGTTAGGAATAGCAGTCTAAAAGGTGCTAGAAATGAAACAAAGATTTGAGAAAAAAAACTAATAATAATAATAATTAATCCGATTTTTCTGATTATTCACAGGCGAGCTTCAGAAATGTACAGATGGACCTCATCTTGTTTGAAGCACACTTGTTTTCTACCTTTTGCTATTGTTTATTGTAAAGAAAAAATAATGTTAGTCACTAGGTTCGTGCAAAAATAACAAATGGTATTTGACTGAAGACAGATGAAAATGCTGGAAAATAATTTGAAAGACAACTAACCACTTTATTTATTTATTTTTTAAGAATGACCAAAAGGTTAAGAAGGCAATACTTAAGGTCTGTCAGTGGCAAATGCTTAATTTCATTAAACGATAGTAGATTAAAAGATATTGCTACTCAACCCCCCTTGACGTATAAATGATGGATTAAGTGAGGATTATTTTAAGAATAATCTCTTTTTGCGGTATGGATCTAAATATTATTATTCAAACGAATAAGGTGCTTTTAAAAAAACATATGGGTAATTATTTAAAAAAAAAAAATAAACATTCGAAAATAGAAGCCTGCACGACGACGGGATATAAATGACAATGCGTTTAATGATAAAACAAAGATTTAGGAGTTAACTGGTGTATTTTAGATGCATACATTGATGTTAAAGAAAGGCATGTCATGGTAGCCATCATTTAATTGACTGGCTAATCAAATACATCCTTAGAGTAAATGAGCGTTAAAAGCTGAAGGCGGTTGAGTGAGTAAAACTGAGCCGGGAGCTGTTCCTTCAGCACCACACGAACCTCTGTGAAATAGTCACACAGCATTATGAACACAGGCATTTCGGCGGAAGAAGAATGGAAAATACTACAGTAAGCATAGTTAATTGCCTGTAAATTACCTTACCAGAAACGGTAAAATAATTTGTTATTTTTAAATAATTTATATATTTAACACGTTTTAAAATATGTTAAATATAGGCCTAATAAAAAAAATGTTAATGCCTGTTAAGGTATGGAAAAGGGTCATTCACAAAATCATATTTGTTTACATGTCATTTAAAATTTGTGTGTTCATGTTTGAAGTTATTTACATTTATTGTATTTATGTATTTTATGTTACATTGTTGTTTAGTTAATATTTACCGCATTATTTTAGTGTTGATGGTGTTTTGTGGTTGTGTGGGTAACACTGTTCTCTCTCACTGTGATATTATTGGCTGTGATTGCTGTAGAGGTCAGTTTTGATTAACTTTGAGACTTTTGCCGCACGTTTACATGACGCATAAAACACTATTCACGTGATTACGCATGAATTCAAAACGCTTCTTTGATAAAACTACTATTCTCTTGCGTCATATTAGAATATCCTGCCTATTGTTGAATCCATTAGAACAACACGTGTGAGAACTTGCAGACAGAAAGAACAGAAGATCAGAGGTCAAATATCGATATTAAATGCCATGACATTGTGATTTGAAGAAATCATAATATAACGAGTAACGCTTAAACGGATTTCCTCTATTGTACGGAATAAGATCAACAGCATTTATTTATACATTAATGTATTTTTGGTTTTAGATTTCGGATTTTTGTGTTTGTTTGATTCGAGCACTTGTTCTTGAGCAACAGTAATTGAAGTGACAGACTGTCTCTGTTAAAGAATCGATGGACCAGTTATATGATTTCAATCTCAATGTCCTCATGTCCTCGCCTGTTTTCTTCTGAGATATTGATTATTTACCAACAAATGGACATCTTTCCTCACCTGTCCAGCGTTTACCGGTCCCATAGGTTGTCTCGTGGAAGGTAGCCTACTCACTCCAAATGTGCTTTTACAATAATCTCTAACGTCAGTTAAACACTTACTAAGTACTAGCCTAATAATTAGCAATGATATATATATATATATATAGTATTTAACAATTTCTTATTTATTATAGCAATTCCATGAGCGTGATATTATAAGTACATTTATTGTCTTTTTCAGGGCTGTTGTCATAATTCATTGTCGATTTGTTTGATTTGTCGTTTACTTTTTACAAATATTAAATGTTAATGGCAAAGTCAAGGTTTCGTCAGTATTTTCCTCATCACTATTAGATATTATTTTATTTTACTTTCTACAACAGAAGGTTATAATTTTCTAAATAATACTCTCAAGCGGAGTAACATGCTAAAATTATTTCAAGTCAAGCACCTTGCACCTTTGTTTCAGAACGACTATTTCACACAGAAAATCTAACAATTCTCTTTTTTTTCATGTCGCTTTATAAGAAATTTCAACAGTATGATCCTTATTGCTTCTACACACCAGATTATTACAGATCAGGAGCTTTTTCAATTCTATGAATATACATAAAGTATAAATTCACAGCATTACTATTTAAATATGCAAAACCTAGCGGGTTGTCCGGCATTACACAATGTAGGCTAACCATATTTGTTATTGCCTTAAAAATTTTAGACTTGTTAGTCAGTATGTGTTACCTTTTTATCTATAAATATTGTTAAAACTAAGTTCAGCATTTCTGTAAGCACATTTCACCCAAATCGCTTTTTGTCCGTGCGTTTCTCCAGAGATCCCTCAGTGCGCAGGCTGCAGTCAACACATCCTGGATAAGTTTATTCTGAAGGTGCTGGATCGACATTGGCACTCAAAATGTCTCAAGTGCGCCGACTGTCACGCACTCCTGGCAGACAAGTGTTTTTCTCGCGCGGGAAATGTCTACTGCAAAGAGGATTTCTTCAAGTGAGTCCATGTTTTCTTGCACTGTTAGTATCTATCTATCTATCTATCTATCTATCTATCTATCTATCTATCTATCTATCTTTGTTTTATTCGTTTAATAAATTTTATGATGCTAAACAATAAAATCAAAGCCAGTATCAGCCTAAAAATCTTTAAGCACATAATATAGTTGCTGAATGCAAAACAAAATTATTTTTATGAATATTTCAGAATAGGACAAATAGAGATCATAACTAAACAAACAGAAGGCGGTCAACCTTTATTTACCCAATTAAATAAAAGCATAATTTAAGTAATTAATGGAGTAAAATCTTACGTAGGGCTATCCACCTTTTTCGGTTCGCATAACCAGAAGAATAACAACGTGCGGTAAACGGCAAAACTGTTTGCACTACAAACCAGTGTGCTAATAATTAAGTTAATACAGTTAAATATTGTGGAAAGACACACCAATTTGCAATATCAAGCAGCAAAACGAGCTGTTTTGTACACGCGGATGAAACGGAAGCAAGACCCATAAAATTGGCAAATGGCCGCGCCCACTCTTGCGGAAAAAAAGGTGGACAGCTGTACAGTACATCATTGTACATAATATGATGAGAGGTGTTATTTAATCTCTGTTCTATGCTGGATGTTGTTTCAGTTACTGTAGTGGGTGCATGAATTATCAATAACTGGAAATGACAGAACCAGATTGTTTCAAGTCACTTTTGTCAAATCTCTTCACACAGAGGCATTTCACATCTGATTTCTCATACTTTTTATTAGTGCTGTTTGGCACTAGCGTGCATGTGTGTGTGTGTGTGTCAGTGTGCGAGTATGTTCAAGGAAAGGCTGGCACATAGATTCTCTGTCATGGTTAATAAAGTGCTGCGTTTCATTTTTCTCATGTCAGGTTAGGAAGTGTGCTGGAACTCGGCCGCAAAGACTGCATGTTCCCAAATTCAATTCCCAGTGCTATATAAGAACTCAAGAAAGCAACTTTGCATTTTTTTGCTCTTCTTCCCTGTGTCTTTCCTTCCTTTCTTTCCACTTTTCTTCTTTTTTTTGCGATTGGATTTTCCCCTTGGCTTTAAGGAAGGAAATTAAGTTTGACTTTTATCCAAAACAGGATCAGTAGTGGCTTTTACCAAATCATGTTTGAGAGGTTTTAATGTCACAGGCTTCAATGAGACCTAAAACGCTAGCAAGACTCAGAGTGGAGGCTAACTTTATTAGCAGGCCCGTGGGGACAAAAGGAGGGATTTTAATGTTAAGACCGTGGTGGTGCTGCTGCTGCTGAGGAGGAGGATGGAGAGGGGGATGGAGGTGGAAATGCAGGCGGTTCACAGGCGAGGGGGGCGGGGGCTCGCCTTCCCGTTAATGTTGCAAAAACTTCACCTTGGTTAAGTAAAAGGAGGGTTTATTTAGCAGTATTCACACTGTGATTTACAGCCTATTCTGACTCAGTGCTTTATGAGGCGTTCTGTGTGTGCGTTTAGTGGTCTCTCTCTCTCTCTCTCTCTCTCTTTCTCTCTCTGTCTCTCTCTCCTGTGAATCTCTCTGCTTCTCCTACATTGATCAAGACCATTTGTCAACTCCAGGGACATGACAAGCACAAACAAAGATGCCTGCTATAGTATTCTGAGCTTTGGTAACTTATTACAGCCTTTGCGGTTATAAAAAGATTGCTTATGAAAATAGCCACAGTGAAATTCAAAATGTAATGACGCTTAAACTCTAAAATGAATTTGGGTAACACTTTACAACAAGGTTTCATTTGTTAACATTGGTTGACTACATTAGTTAACATGAACAATACTTCTATAGCTTTTAATAATCTTAGCTAATTTTAATTTCAACATTTAATATGAGCCCTTCATCTACAAAAAAGGCTGATTTGCAAAAACAGCATAATGTTTCCTAATCTGATGATTTGAAGTTCAAAAATATCACTAAAACTTTATTTTCAATATATATTTTATATAATTTATTATGTAAATACATAAGTATATGTACATGGTTATTTATATTCCATCACACATGCAGTTTTTTTTTCTCACAAAATAAGAATGAAAAATTTTCAAATGATATGTGTTATCATCTTAAATGCACATACCAAAATAACAAAAGGTGAAATTTAAAACATTCATGGGACATCCTGTGACGGTATACATGTACAAATTAGGATGATTTTATATGTATATTTATTTAAAATATATGTAAATAAATAACATAATTAATATAGAAGTTTATATATAAACATAACACATGACCATTTATTCACAAAATAACAATCGATTTCTCTCTCTCTCTCTATCTCTCTCTCTCTACACACATACACACACATATTGTGATTTTTTAGACTTAATATAATAATAGAATACAATAAAATAAAAACATGTATACTATAATAAAAGCAGACTCTTGTTAAAGTTGTTTAATGGCAAAAATAAGTATTCAAAATGTACATTACATCTGCAAAGGAGTGGGAAAATATGTTCAAATAGTCCATGCAATGTCAAAGAACTTTATGTGAACACATGTTTGTTCACAAAATCCGTACATTTCTGTCACAGATTGGATGTAATAAAACACCCACAGATGTAGCAGAAAACATCTAGGTCATGTTTGCATTTTCTTCTGTCACTGGCCATAATTCTGACCTTGAAATCAGGATTAGACATAAAATAATGTCTTCAGAATTATCCATATATGTGATCCTGGACCACAAAACCAGTCTTAAGTAGCAGGGGTATATTAGTAGTAATAGCCAAAAATACATTGTATGGGTCAAAATGATCGATTTTTCTTTTATGCCAAAAATCAGTATGATAGTAAAGATCATGTTCCATGAAGATATTTTGTAAATTTCCTACTATAAATATATCAAAACTTAATTTTTGATTAGTAATATGCATTGCTAAGACCTTCATTTGGACAACTTTAAAGGCCATTTTCTCAATATTTAGAATTTTTTTTGCACCCTCAGATTCCAGATTTTCAAATAGTTTTATCTCGGCCAAATATTGTCATATCCTAACATACCATACATCAATGGAAAGCTTATTTATTCAGTAAACTTGTGTACACATATGTGAAAATCAGCTGAGAATTGAACAAATGGCTGTAACATGGCTCAGATGAAGATAGGAATCACATCTTTGTGGCAGTTTTTGCTCATGATTAATGGCATAATACCTGAATTTGAATCTGTATCAAACTGAAGTGTCTCTATTCGTGTACCTGCAGGCGTTTTGGGACAAAATGTGCATCGTGCCAGCAAGGGATTCCCCCGACGCAGGTGGTCCGGAAAGCTCAGGACTTTGTGTACCACCTTCACTGCTTCGCCTGCGTAATGTGCAGCAGGCAGCTGGCCACCGGTGATGAGTTCTACCTCATGGAGGACGGGAGGCTCGTGTGCAAGGAGGACTACGAAACAGCCAAACAAAATGGTGAGCTGCTGGCTTCAGATCAGTGTAAATCAAATATGCAGTACAATTTGAGCTTGTTACATTTTAAAATTTGAGAAAGTATTTCTATAAAAGCAGTCAGATGTCTATATCAGAATTTCAGAAATGTGACCCTGGACAACAACACTAGGGTCCATTTTTTTAAAATTGAGATTTAATAAGAGATTGAAAAAATGTTTTTCACTGATGTATGGTTTGTCAGGATAGGACAATATTTGGCAGAGATACAGCTATTTTAAAAAATCTGAGAATCTGGAATCTGAGGGTGCAAAAAAAAAAAAAAATCGAAATATTGAAAAAATCGCCTTTAAAGTTGTCCAAATGAAGTTCTTAGCAATGCATATTACTAATCAAAAATTAAGTTCTGATATATTTACAGTAGGACATTCACAAGATATCTTGGAACATGATCTTTGCTTAATATCCTAATGATTTTTGGCATAAAAGAAAAATTGATAATTTTGACCCATACAATGCATTGTTGGCTATTGCTACAAATATACCCATGCTACTTGAGACTGGTTTTGGGGTTCAGGGTCACAAATATGCTCAGTAAGTAATGTAATAATTATATCTATCTATCTATCTACTATCTATATTGCTGAACTGGCACATGATATTGCTGTGGTATACAGATGCATTGTCCCAGCCTTGGCCCACGTTGCCGGATTTTCTGTCCTAATTGGAAATCATTCTGTCAGCAAAGTTCAGGAGTGGAGATGGTGTAATTAACTTCTTCTTTTACAATCATATAGAGGCACTGAGAGATCAGAGGAGGCAACAGGATGGTAGTAAGGAGACAAAATCATCATTAACTACAGTCTAGTGGGGTCTCAGTGTCTGGCATATTAAGTCCCTCGGTGATCTGACCTCTCATGGATCTGCCTCTGAAAGCCCCTCACACTGTATTTATGGAGATTTCTGTGGGCTGTTGATTGATTATATTAAGTGATGCAATGCACTTTTACGGTAGGGCCCCAATAACTCGCACTGGCATGCCATTCTCAGGGGAGATTTATTCCCTCTTCCGCCACAGTGTGACAGTTTCAGGAGAGTATCGACTGGCCATGTGTGAGCACTTCCACTCAAAGCATCCCACAAACTCTTCTTTACTCGTACCTCACGGTAGATGAGCTCCTGACATTTTGCCTCGTGCTGGAGTTCAACAGTGAATCAGTTTAGGTGGTTTTAAATTTTTATTCACTTTTTTGAGTTCAGTTCTGCTCATACTAGCTTTCACCTATATGCTTGTGTTTTTCATTTCAACAGTTATTTAAGTTTATTTAAAAGTTGGTTATTTAAAATATTATGAACTTCTTAAAGCACACTTTACTATTTTAAATTTTTTAAGCGCTAATCAGCATATTGGAATGATTTCTGTAGGATCATGTGACACTGAAGACTGGAGTAATGGCTGCAAAAATTCAGCATTGCATCACAGGAATAAATGATATTTTAATTGTTTTAAAATAGGAAATTGTTATTTTAAATTGTAATAATATTTCAAAATACTATGTTTCAACTATATTTAGATGTAAATGTAACATTGGTCAGCATAATATATAATGTAAAAATACGTAGTTCCCATCCTAAAATACAAGACATACAGTCAAATCAAAATTTATTCAGACACCTTCAACATTTCTCACATTATCACTACAGTTTAGAAATTGGTAATGAAATATAACAAGAACTGTGTCAGAACAAATTCATCTTGATAATGTCAGATAACTTTGATAGAAAGTTATGTAATGGATTACAGTCAACCAAAAATTCAGACAACTGTTAGTATGACAGTATTTACACAACTATCAATACTTTATTGACCAATTACCAAGCAATGCTTAATTATGTTCAGTCTGTGTTGTAAAAAGGTCGCATTGGCAATTAAAGAAAAAACACTTAAGCAAAACATGGTCAGGTCAAAGTGTTTGAATAATTTTTGGTGCCAATTTTTTTTATCAATTTTACTGGTAGTCCCCTTTATGAAGAATTTTGGGGTATGATATGTCACAGTTTACTTTATTTTGCTATCCTCACTTATAGTGTCCTGCACTCACTAGTAAAAAAAAAAATCAAAAATTATTTCTGGAGTCTGAATATTTTTTGGTTTGACTGTATATAAATAAGTGGGATGGGGCTATTTGTTTGACCAACCAATGGCAGACAGGGGCATCACTTACAGTTCTGTTTAGCATCACAGAAATGTCACACTTTTAAGTTTTTCAAATTTGTGTATTACAGATGATTCAGAGACAGGAGCAAAACGTCCACGAACCACCATCACAGCCAAACAGCTGGAGACGCTCAAAAGCGCCTATAAGAACTCGCCTAAGCCAGCACGACATGTACGCGAGCAGCTCTCTTCAGAAACGGGCCTGGACATGAGAGTAGTGCAGGTGAGACTATAAGTCACACTTAAAGTGTTTAAAATGATTAAATGTGTGTCTGTGTTTTTACTGAGGCTTGTCTGTCTACAGGTGTGGTTTCAAAACAGGCGAGCAAAAGAGAAACGGCTGAAGAAGGATGCTGGGCGGCACCGCTGGGGTCAGTTCTACAAAAGCGTCAAACGCAGTCGAGGGTCTAGTAAGACAGAGAAAGAGAGCTCAGCCGATGATGCAGGACTCAGCGACAGCGAGCTTAGCTTCAGAGGTGAGTCTATTTGCATCTCCCATGATGCCTTTGCTTTCTCTCTCTTCGTATTCTTTTCAAAAACATTTTTTATTTCCCTTCATGCATTCATTTCCTATGCCTTTTATTTTAAACGTATGCCATTTGGTGAATTGTTTGGAATATTCAAATGAGGTTTTTGGTTCTTCTACGTGTTTTTATGATTATTTCATTTTTGTCAGCCCGTTTTGAGAACTCATAAAAGTCTAGAGTCGCTTTCAAAGGGAGGCCGTGTTTACGAGAAATGAAAGCAGCGATGCACAAACTCTATAAAATTGGTGAAGCTTTTAGTCGATTAGAGAGGAAGCACACAGGGCCTTTGTTGTTGTTGAAAGAACAGAGTCTGGTTGCGCTTCTGTGCGTACGGAGAGTAAATCACAAATGCTCATCGCGTCTCAGATATTTCCAGAAGCATGTGATCTCCCTTTTAAACTGGATATTTATGAGGTCTTTGTCATGACTGCAATTCTTCTTTTCTGTGTAAGAGCGTCTACAGTGCCTTGCAAAAGTATTCATACCCCTTCATTTTTTTTTACTTTTTTATCAGTCTACACCATACCATTATGCCCAAATCAATAAACATGTTTTTAACATCTTTGCAAATTTATTAAAAATAAAAAACTTAAATGATTCCATTGCATAAATATTCATACCATTACCTGGAACAGTTGAAATTTAGTTCAGGAGCATTCATATTGGTTCTAGATGTTACTAAACTTTGAGTGCAGTTATGCTGTGGCAAATTAAATGGGTATGATTTGGAAAGGCACACACATCTTAATAAAAGGTCTTACAGTTGAAAATGCATATCAGGGGGAAAAAACAAAACCTGAGGTTCCTTCTGTTTTTCAGTGGCAGGGAATGAGGGACTTGTTAGAGTAGAAGAAAAGCTCAGCGCACCAAAATATTGAGATAGCCTTAATGAAAACCCAGTCCAGAGCGTTCAGAACCTCAGACTGGGCAGAAGGTTCACCTTCCAACAGGAAAATGACCCTCAGCACACAGCAAGAGTGGCTTATAGACTACTCTTTGAATGTCCTTGAGTGGCCCAGCCACAGCCTGGGCTTGAACCCAATTAAACATTTCTGGAGAAACCTGAAAATGTCTGCCAGCCCCTATCCAAGCTGATAGACCGTGAGAGGTGAAGAGATGAGGTGAAGAATGGTGGATAATAGCCAAATGTAGATGGGCAAATCTTGTTGCATCATACCCAAAAAGACTTGAGGCTGTAAAGGTGCTTCAACTATGTACTGTGTCAAGGGTATGAATACTTATGCAATGTACTTATTTCAGTTTTTATTTATAATAAATTTATGAAGTTGTGACAATTATGTTTTTGGTTTGTCGTTATGGTGCATGGACTGTAGATTGATGTGGAAAAAAAGTAATTTAAAACAGTTTAACATAAGGCAGCAACATAAAACATGAAAAAAGAGGGTATGCATTCTTTCGCAAGGCATTGTATATGCTACATTTAAAAGTAAAAAGTAAAATGGTAATATTGTGAAATATTATTACAGTTTAAAATAACTGTTTTAGTGTATTTTAAAATCTATGTTATCCCTGTGACAGCAAAGCTGAATTTTCAGCATCATTACTCCAGTCTTCAGGGTCACATGATCCTTCTTAAACTATTCTAATATGCTGATTTGGTGCCCAATAAACATCTTATTATTATCAATGTTGAAAACAGTTGTTGCTGCTTAATATTTCAGTGGAAACTGTGATACGTTTGTTTTCAGGATTCTTTAATGAATATAAAATTCAAACAGATATTTTTTATAACATTATAAATGTCTATACTGTCACTTTTGATCAATTTAATGAATCATTGCTGATTAAAAGTATTAATTTCTATTAAAAATTTAAAAATGAACTCCAAACTGTTGAACAGTATTGTACTCTGTAAAAAATGTTGTTTTTTTTACAAGAAATTACTATTTCAGTCTTCTATTTCGAAATTTCATGATTAATTCAATGCTAATTTCTTTGTAAATAGTTATAAAATTTACTAGCAATTTCTGTGAGAAAATAGTTTCTACACCAATTCTTTTTTCTATGTAGTTGTATTTCTTGTGGAAACAATCTTAAAACTGGTTTTCTCTTCTCTCTCTAACAGAAGACCAGATCCTGTCAGACCTTGGTCATGCTAACGGCTTGTACGGAAGCGTCGGAGACGTCACGAACGGCAACATGCTCAACGGGAGCTTCTCCCTGGAGGGGGGCGGGCAGCCTTACCATGACCTGCGGGCAGGAAGTCCCTACGGCCTGCCGCAGTCCCCCTCATCCATCACTTCCCTCCCAGGCCACACCCCGCTGCTCAACAACTTAGGCTTCAACATGGACGGCATCATGGGTCAGGGCGGTCAGCCCAACGTAGGTCAAGCTCTGAGAGCGATGGCCGGGGGACCCACCTCTGACCTGTCGACAGGAAGCAGCACGGGCTACCCAGACTTCCCCACCAGCCCTGCCTCGTGGCTTGATGAAATGGACCACTCCCAGTTCTGAGGATCAAAGGTCATAATGGAAAGTGGACAAAAAATTGGAAGATTTTATAAGACATCTTTCCCAGAACTGGCGACGTTTGTGTGGCGAGGCCCAAAACGGCACCTAGTTTAACACGGTGGCTTGACCTTGCTGAATGGCGCGCTGATACGAGCAACCCGCCGTGGAATGTCTGCGCTGTATCATAATTTTGTAACTCATATTTTTTCATTGTTCTCAAAACTGGATTGGACTATTTCCAGCATGAAATGACGTGCAGCTGCGAATGGCGTTCGAACCCCAGACCACCCTGGAAAAACAATCACGATGCACCACGTTTTTGAGAACAAGAGGGTCCATGCATGTTTCCGAATGAGGAAGAGAACCGTCCACGTTCAAAATGGCGACGCACTTTACTGTACGTTCCTCCTCGACTGCACACGGCAGGCTGAATATGGGAAAGAGAGGAGCGCACCGAACAAGGAGAGATATTTAAACAAGTGGCACAAGTGTATCTTTCCTACTTACAAGGGTTGGGATTTTAATGGTTGAAACTTTCTAAACGGCTCTACTAGAGTGCAGCCCTTCACATTAGGTCTGAAGAATAGATACAAATTATTTTTAATAAGGATGAATCCGCATGCACTGCTCTGAGTTGTCATAAAAATCTCAGTGTCAATGGTCCCTGTCCGTTCTGTTTTTTTTTGTTAACTTCAGGCATTCTGACTCAGCAATGAAACTAATATAAAAGACTAAAATTAAAGTTAATATTTATTTCTGGTACTGTTAATTTTTATTACCATTTGTTTCCCTCATTTCCTAATCATTGCTTCATGAGGAAAAATGGATATCAGAGCAGATGACAAGTGGATTTCTATTAAACAGACACAAGTACCTTAATGGCCTGACCAATATTATCAAGCAAAACATGTAAAAGGGAAACTCACACTGTATTTTTTTCTTATTAGACACATTTAAGCAACAACTATGAGGATTTAGTGTTATTTATTCCTGTCATGGGTACCGCTGTCAGTATTATGAGGAGTTGGATAATGGAAAAGAGTATAGTGAGATTATGTAAAACTGGTGATACAACTGTAAACATGAGGAAAATTTCTTGTGGCCGAATTTGGACCCAAATAACGATAAACTGAGTAAAGATGACGTTATGCTGAAAGAGTGAACATATAAGCTAACAAAGAGCAACATGGAAAAAAAGAAAAATAACCATTCAGAAATGTTTTGTTGAATCTATGTTGAGTCTCAATGGCTGTAAATTTTGTAAAGTCTCAAAAAGTGTCGACAGTCTTGTTTCATGAGCACTATTTATTGCTATGGATCTTTGAAAAAAAGAGCACTGAATTTAGTCCTATATGCCTTCTGTCCAATGGTATGAATTGTGTACAGTCAAATCTATATGGAGAAATAAAGCGAATCGTCTTTGGGTTACTGCGATGTTCTTTTTTTAATTCACTTCATGCTTTAATTAATCTTGGATGTAAAGTTAAACACAGCTTAGTATAACACAGAATAATTGTTTTTGTAGTAAATAAGTTTTGATTCCCATTCAAATAAACAAATACAATACACATATTAACCTTTTTCTTCAACGCGGAAGTAAGCCTATGGGTGAGATTATCCACTATAGAGAAATAAGAGAAGAACAATGTGCAGTAAACGGTAAAACTATTTGCACTACAAACCCGTGTGTTCATAATTAAGATAATACATTAAAATAACATGGTAAGACACACCAATTTGCAGTATCAAGTAGCAAAACAAGCTGTTCTGTACAGCTAAAAATAGCTGGATGTGGATGAGACTGGAAGCCAAACCCATAAAATTTACAAATGGCTGCCTCCGTTTTTACGGGAAAAATAAGGTGGATAGAGGGTTTGCACTTATGTCACGATTTGGTCAGTTACCCGGATGCATGGCCATACCAGCGAAACTCGATGTAAACAACACTGAATACCTCTTCTGCTAATTTATGCTGTTTAAACCACGGGAACGATGTGTGGAAGCTGCTAACTCATATAAGGAAGGACTTGGTAAGCTGTAAAGGGTGCAATATTTTGACAAACTAAAGTTAATAGGTGGTAAAGATATGTACGAGCAGTATTGATTAAGATATTAGCCTAATATTTCACCTACCTGACCAGAAATTATAAGAACAAACACGAATGTTGTCAAGATTCTTGCCCTGGAAATCCTGGTTCAGTTTGCCCAACCACAAATGCCTTTTGTTCCTCACACAGTCTTCTACACTCTTCTTTTTTGGCAGTCTATAGTATTCCAAAGGTCTGACCGATTAGTACAGATCAAAAAATTACAATAATTGACCATTTTTAGCAGCAATAATCAGCAAAATATGCGTGTTTGGTTCGGTTCAGTGGCATTGTTTACGTTCCGTACCGGCCAATATGGCCGATTAATGACACTCGGGAAATAAGAGAAGAATATAGGTGC
>JAHKKF010515365.1:8930-27837 GCA_019740295.1 Labeo calbasu
TTCAGCTGTCCGATTTTGTAAAGTTGCTCATTCTACTCTGCATTTAAGCATGAAAAGTACCACAAATATATTAATTTCATAGTTTTGCCTTCAGTTAGATTAGGTTATCAAGACATGTAGGTGTGCGCTTCAAAATTAATAAGTGTTCATTGTGATATAACTTGTTTTATTTGTGTCCAAAAAACCATTGTCAACTAAGTTACTAGAAAACCCCCCTCAGAAAGGAATGGTTTGTCCCATTCTCACATAATTTGCACAGTATGATGATATTTCCTCTAGAAGCACATGGATGAAACTAGAAGTTATGTTCTCTCTCTTTCCCCTAATATTGGTTAAACTAGTAAACCTGTGTCAAGAGTGGATTCATTGACTGTCAAGTATTATTGCTGCAAATTTTAACAAGACAGTTTAACTAAAACTTATGTTTTGTTTATGAAAATATATTTCTAAACACACCACATGCTCAGTAGTTCTAGGCTTCCATGTTGAGCATAGTCCCAAAACACTAAAAATGTCAACTAAGTTACCTGTGTTAACCATTGAAGGTAACATGGTGGACAGTACCAAACATAGATGGTATTTTATGCACATATTTCTAGATCACCTTTATTTATATATCACTTTATTCAATGTAGATGCTATGTAAGGTCATGTTTGGGTTTTTGTAAGCAGGAAAACTTTTTCTTCACATTGTCAAATTCTAAATGCACTCCTAATTATAGAATTTGCTTTGCTATATCCTTGGCATATGGCATGATACTCTTTATATTACTCAGTTTCTGCTGGTCATATTAATGCCAAGGTCTATCATGAAACTCTAGATGCGCAGACTGACGGGTCGTTAACGCAAACTGATTTATATTCACAGATTGAACTACTTGGCACAAGCTGACTGCATGTTGCATACACAGCCAATGAGCTTGCTGCTTTACAGTCAAATGACTGGTTAGCATCCACTACAGCATTTCACCGCGCACTTTCGGAGTTCCTCTGAAACCCTCCACCTCCCCAGCTCCACCTGTATAGATCTAATACAAGTTATTATATGTGCTGTTTGTGCAGCAGCAGTATGTCTTACATATTCCCAGCACTGTATCGACATATATATTGGTTTCTATCATGATAGAAACTGTTTTACAACTATAAATAGAGATGAAAGTGAAATTTTACAAACCAAGCGCGTTATATCCGGCACATTAGATATGATTTCACTTTTTAGACTGTGTTGAATGCAAAGTACAACGCAAGGACAGATCCAGCCAAGGACATGGCCTGGTAGCATTTTTTAACTTTATTCAGAATCACTTTCTCACAGTTTCATTTGGTTCATCTGATTTAAATAATACCTTTAAAAGTGGAAAAGCAATGAAACACATTCATCACTCTTGAGCACATGGTCTCTATGGCTAATCCCTTGAGATCAAGTGAACATGCGTGGGCTGCTCTTCCTATGAAAAGCCTTGTAAAAGAAAACTATGTTCCTAAGTGCCGAATGACCAGCTGATGGACTTTTGGACACTGGCAATGAAGTTGTGCTGATTAGATATGCTCTGTAAAGCTTGATTGAAGACAGCAGTCGGGTTGTTGGAAATTCGTATAATATTAAAGCTGATTCATTTGCACAAATATACATGTTTGGGAATAAAAATAACACTTTGGATATCATTAAGCGATATACAGTTTAGAGAATGTACATCAGGGACATTGCAGACGATCATCACCTCTGTTACAAACTATGAGATTTATGACACAGTATTCCGCCTATAGGCTGAATAACCTTTCACAACACGGTAACGGGAGATGTGTACACTACGGGAGACGGCACCTGAATGATTTAACCCTTTGCATTGCACAAGAGCATGAAACGAGTTGACTTATAGTCATTTTCAGCACTACTTAGAGGTAAACAACTACACTCATCTATTCTACAGTAGGCTATTTATCTTATTTCTTTAATATGAATACAATACGATCAATATCAAGTCTAAAGCATATGGGGTGTTTATATTTGCCTTATCATCCCATTTGCTCTGTTTGTACATTTAAGAACTATATACAGTAGTTTGCGTTGAAATGATCTGCCTGACAGCAATATGAGCCGTCAACAACTCGCACCCTTCAATAAAGCATCTCACACTGATCTTGTACAAAAATGTCAGAGGACACATAACACTTCGGAAAGGACTTTCATGTGTTTATGGATTTAAGATGAATGGTTCTTATAGCTATTTTTACTTCACATGCGTGAGCTTTTCAAAAGCCATTTTGCCTGCACACATTCCAGGCTATTTTTATGGGGCATGAAAACAAGACTCTCTTTTTCAGTGTCCAGCATTTCTGAGTGTGTTTCAGAAACTAAGATCATTTTCATGAAGTCAGTCCACAGTGCAATTTACAGTACAAATGTCATGTGCTGTGGTTTATGTTTCTTGGTAAGTTACTTATAAATCAAATCATGCCACAGCATGGTTATGGGTTCAATTAAAAAAAAAAAAATGCATGACCCTATGTATATAAATTGTTAATCTTGATATCTTAAATTGCATTGTATGAAAATGTCTTCCAAATGCATAGAAATGTGCAGAATACACAGCGTATATTATATATTGTATGCACCAATTACACACAAAAATATATAATATACAAATAATGTCAAACATTTATGTGTAGTGTATTTTACAATATAAAAAACTGCAAATATAATCATATAATACTATGTAATACTAAAATTTGTGTAGGAGAGGCTTTTTACACTGAATATTTCTTCTATATAAAAGTCAATAGACAAATACTTTGGGTTTGATAAAAAAATCAATCAATCAAGAAAGAAAGAAAAAGGAAAAAGCATTTATACCATTGTTGCCCTGGGGAAAAAATACAGTTTATTGAATGCACAATAGTACTTTAAAAGTAAACTTTTAGTTAATAATATCAAAAGTGAAATAAACCCTCAAATACCCTCAATTTGATGTTTGACTCAAAACGAATTATTTTATAATACATAAAATTTCAAATATAATAATATAATACTATTTGTGTGAGTAGGAGAGGATAGTTCCCACACTTCACAAACCCCAGTTTGTGAAACCCTGATAATGTAAAGTTTAATGCACTTGTTGTTAATAACAACGAAAAGAATATCTGTACGATTACACAATTATCTATTTAAATCAATAAACATGTTAGGTCAAAAGTAATCAAAAAATAGTCCGATTATGTTACCTAAATGTGACCCTGGACCACAAAACCAGTCTTAAGTCGCTGGGGTATATTTGTAGCAACAGCCAAAAATACATTGTATGCGTCAAAATTATTGATTTTTCTTTTATGCCAAAAATCATTAAGAAATTAAGTAAAGATCATGTTTTAATGAAGATATTTTGTAAAATTCCTACTGTAAATATATCAAAACTTGATTATTTTTGATTAGTAATATGCATTAGTAAGAGCTTAATTTGCACCCTCAGATTCCATAGATTCAAATAGTCATATCTTGGCCAAATATTGTCCTATCCTAACAAACCATATACATCAATGGAAAGCTTGTTAAATTCATCTTTCAGATGATGTATAGAGCTCAGTTTCGAAAAATTGACCCTTATGACTGGTTTTGTGGTCCAGGGTCACAAATATGTAATGTAATGTAATGGATTACGTTACTATTTACAGTTTTTGTCATGTATTGGAATCAGTAACGGACTATAATTTGTAAGTAACACCCAGCTTTGTGTATAACCACAGTTTTACTACAAATACCATGGTTAAACTATGGTTAGTGTAGCAAAAGCATGGTTAATTTGTGGTTACCATGGTTTAACTGTATTAATCATGGATTTTTTGGTTTTACTTGTATTAAAACCACGGTAATTTTCATAAGAGCCAGAGCTCTGTGGTCCTGAAGGCCTACTGAAATGAGTCTGAAGCCCGGCAACAGCTAAGCGCTGGATAGAATTTCACATTCTATATTTAAGTCCCCTGACTTGTGTCACAGGGCTATTTAAATGCCAACAGTCTTACTGTCAAAACAGCCTACAACAACATGATGGACCTGTTTGAGACCAACACTTATTTTTTCAACGATTTACGCTATCTCGAGGCGGACCATGGGACCTTGGATATGCCTGGAGTGTCCCCACTCTATGAGGGGAATGACAGCCCTCTGTCCCCGGGACAGGATCCGGTCCCGTCCGAGACAGGGTGCGAGAGCAGCGGGGAGGAACACGTCCTCGCACCGCCGGGGCTCCAGCCGCACTGCGATGGTCAGTGTCTTATGTGGGCTTGCAAGATCTGTAAAAGAAAATCCGCGCCGACCGACCGGCGAAAGGCCGCCACTCTGCGAGAACGAAGGCGGCTTAAAAAGATCAACGAAGCGTTTGAGGCGTTAAAGAAAAAGACGGTGCCCAATCCGAACCAGAGGCTGCCCAAAGTGGAGATTTTACGCAGCGCAATAAACTACATCGAGAAACTGCAAGACCTGTTGCATACGCTGGATGAGCAAGAACAGAACTCTGACAATGACCCTTACACATACAGCGTGAAAGAAAACCATGTAAGAACATAACCGAGCCAGTGCAACCGATCCATGCGCTCTGACAGCAGCTGGATCCACGTGGTGCCATATGTCTGCTTGCAGCTAATGATTATTAATATTAATGATGTGCTATAATTAAATTAAGAGCAGTATTAATGCTTTCCATCATCATTGCCTGTTCAGGTGGCTCCCAATGAGTATCACTGGAAAAAGACCTGCCAGAACTGGCAGGGGATTCCAGATCATTCCAACTCCCAGATGGCCGGTCACCGAGAAGGTTGGTACAGAAAAACAGAAGTTTTAGGTTTTAATAGAGACGTATTGAGGGTTTTTATAGCTGCTAGCTGTTAATGTTTCATGCGTTGGTGATGTGTGTAGCTGCGTGTGCTTTTACTTGCAAAGTAAGGCAAAACGCAGCTTCTACACTAAGCTCTGGGCCGCACAAACTCGTTTTGTTGAAAACAACAATTTATTTTAAATTCTAAACTATGATTTTCAGTGTCTATGATTGGCAGAAACTTTGATTTCTTATTTCTAGTGTCGGTGTAGTACGTTTGACTATAATTTTGTCCGTGAATAGGTATATTTGAGTCTTTCTTTTTGCGTAATTGACTTTTTGTCAATTGCGTGTACTTCTCTGTGAGACATTTTCCGTCCTAAATCACGCCGCGTAAGTTTTGTTCACACGCGTGTTTCCTTATGCAAACTGATCCTTGCGAACTTCTCTGTGCGTAATGTGTGTTCCAGAAGCCGCAGTGGAGTCTTCAACGTCCAGCAGCCTTCGTCGCCTCTCCTCGATTGTTGACAGCATTTCCACTGAAGAGACGAAAGCTCGCTGTCCCGACCAGATTTCAGAAAAGTGAAGCTCAAGCATCCACCTCACATTTCCTACGTATATTTATTTCCATGAGCTAGTGTGAATGTTTTAATGTTTGTATTAGGCGACACTTTGCATAAAGATAACTTTTATAAAGAAGTCATTAACAGTCATGCGTGAACAGATCATGTTCAATTTAACAAATTAATATGAAAGCATACACTAGCAGTCAAAAGTATTTGAACAGTAAGATCTTTCATGTTTTTTAAAAAAGGAACTTCTGCTCACCAAGCCTGCATTTATTTGATCCAAAGTACAGTAAAAACAGTAAAAATTTTAAATATTTTTACCATTTAAAATGATTGCTTACTATTTGAATATATTTTAAAATGAAATTTATTCCTGTGATTTTAAAGTTGAATTTTTAGCATCAATAGTCCAGTCACATGATCCTTCAGAAATCATTCTGATTTTCTAATTTTCTGTTCAAGAAACATTTTTTATTATTATCATCATCATCAATTTTTAAAATCAATTTTTGAGTACTTTTTTTCAGGATTATTTGATGGATAGAAAGATCCACTGACTGAAAATAAAAACTTTTGTAACATTATACAATATGCCATTCAAAAGTTTGGAGTATATATATCTATATTAAATATAGAAATTAAGACTTTGTTGTAGCAAGGATGCTTTCAAATTGATCAAAAGTCATTATAAAGACATTTAGAATATTACAAAAGATTTCTATTTCAGATAAATGCTGTTCGTCTGAACTTTCTATTCATCAAAGAATCCTGAAAAAATTCTACTCAGCTGTTTTCAACATAATAATAATAAAAATGTTATTTATTTATTTATGTATTGAGCAGCAAATCACAATATAAGAATGAAATCACAGAAATAAATTATGTTTTAAAATATATTCAAATAAAAAACAGTTATTTTTTTAAAATTTGACTGTTTTTGCTGTACTTCGGATCAAATAAATGCAGGCTTGGTGAGCAGAAGAGTCTTCTTTAAAAAAGCATTAAAATCTTACTGTTCAAAAACTTTTGACTGGTAGTGTATGTGATCTGTTAAGCTTTGTATAATTAAATAATGTATTTATTACATTGCAAATATTATTATGAAGTGTTCCAATGTAATATTTAGATTTTCTTTTTCTTTTTTTTTCATAAATGACCATTCAGTGTAGTTGCTGCAGGTAATTCCAGGTTAATTTCAGGGTCATTAATATCAACAGAATGATTCCTGACAATTTATGTAGTGTTCCTAAAATGTACATATTTTGTAATATATTGCTGTTACTTAAATTATTTTATAAATTAACAAGAAAAATAGAGCACTTGATCACTGCCGGATATCTTTCCAACATTAAACATTAAAAACTTTACTTATTACATTTCAACTGTCATTTATTTGTTTTAGAATTTTTCCAGTAGGATTTTACTGGCGATTTTGATGTGCCTGGAAGTTTTGATGTGCCTGATCAAAATATGCCCGCCTGTTGTTTTATAAAATCTAATCATGGCATTAAACACTAAGACATTCAACCTTGTTAAGGTTTAAATTAATTTAGCATCTATGTAAAATCATCACACTCATTGGGCTGAATCTATTTTGAGCTGTAACATTAACTTAAAGGTCCCAAGCTGAAGAGAACAGGCATGTGTGGCTCGCAAGGATGGCCGGCCACCAAATGTCCTCATTAAACCCATTGAATTAGGAGCCCTCTGTATTCCACCACCAGCCTTGACCAGTCAAGCCAGCAGCTTTCCCAGATTTACGAGTATTAACGGAGTGTAAAGTATGACTGGCCCTGAAATAGCCCTGGCCTTGCCTGTTAGTTCCAGCTGGCAGGGCAGGACTCAGGATTGGCTGCAATGAAACTGGCCGTATCTGTCTCATGATCAGAAGTAGAAGGTTGGTCAGGGGAAAATATTGCAAAGCTGTAAGCAACATGACAGCTATCATAATGTTACAGGCTGTGAGGGTTCTCCCCTCGAATGAAGCGTCGGGTTGCATCGCATTGAGCGGTCAGGTTTAATTTGCAAGTGTGAATGCCTGCGCGCTTGGCAATTATCCATCGGTTGAACTGATTTGTTGGTGTTCCCAAGTTCCTACGCAGCGTTTCCATCTCGCACAGCGTGCTGTCTGTCAAGACCGGCTCTCTGATCTTTCCATTTAACACACTACCACCTTTGACCTCATCACAGACACAAGTTAACTTATGTACTCAAACTCTCAAATGACTCGGAGCGACCAGTGACCTGCACAGCACACATCTGGGAAACAAGGCTGGAATGGGGGAAATTCATATTTTATTAAATCCTCCAGATGTTGATTAAAAGCTCAATACAAAAATAGAGCCTATCGGCCTGATGTGTGATTGTTTATTTGAAATGTTATGTGATTGGTGGATGCTATACCATTTAACTTTCCTATTGGTTAATTATAAGTTTGAATTTGTGATGTTTTGTAATGTCTTGCAATCTTTTAGGCCTAATGAAGGCATGCGTGCCAAAAAGCATTGGCAAAAAAATTTCCGTTCTACTTTCTGATTTGACTTCTCTATTTCACGACTACTCCTGGTATTTGAAATTAAAATGAAATATTTAGTATGTAAATCACTTTTTGAAAGAAAACTAAGCTAAATCTTGTTTTGGCGACTACATGGAGTAATTGTCTGATAAGTTATATGGTATTAAGAGCAGGGTACTTCAAAGAGATTCATTGCTCTCCTCTTAGTGAGTCAGACTGTAACCAGATAGCTCTGTCTACAGTGTTGTTTTAATAGGATCTCAGATGTAAAGATGGCGTGATTTTATTGTGTTTTTTTTTTATTAGTCGTAATCCCTGACTCCTTTAGCAGAGAGAAAAAATCACAATTGAAAGGTTCTGACAGATTCATTGCTTGATTTGCATATGAACATACTCTGAAGTACATAACGACTATAAATGTGTCATTAATTTCCATCAAAGGAAGGCACAGTGAATGCGATTATAGCATCTTGCCATCTGGGAATCTCCCCAAGGAACATTTTATTGCTCCAAAGGCTTGAGAGACTTAATTGAGGCTTCATTTAAGCATCAGTTTAAGAAAAATAAAATTAGATATAAGTCATATAATATATATACACTATAATATATTTACACTACCAGTCAAAAGATTTTGAACAGTAAGATATTTAATGTTTTTTTAAAGTCTCTTCTGCTCACCAAGCCTGCATTTATTTGATACAAAGTACAGCAAAAACAGCAAAAATGTTAAATATTTTTACTATTTAAAATAATTGCTTTCTGTTTGAATATATTTTAAAATGTAATTTATTCCTGTGATTTCAATGCTGAATTTTTAGCATCATTCCTCCAGTCACACGATCCTTCAGAAATCATTCTAATATTCTGAACATTTATAATTATTATTATGCTGAAAACAGCCGAGTAGATTTTTTCAGGTTTCTTTGAGGAATAGAGAGCTCAAAAGAACAGCATTTATCTGAAATAAAAAAATCTTTTGTAACATTATAAATGGTTTTATCATCACTTTTAATTGATTTAAAGCATTTTATTTCAGATAAATGCTGATCGTTCTATTTATCAGAGATTAATCAAAGAATCCTCAACCATCAACTATATAACTATATAAATAATGATAATAATAATAATAATAATAATAATGTTTCTTGAACATCAAATCAGCATATTATAATGATTTCTTAAGAATCATGTGACACTGAAGACTGGGGTAATGATGCTGAAAATGTAGCTTTGATCACAGGAATAAATTACATTTTAAATATTTTCAAATAGAAAAAGTTATTTTAAATAGTAAAACGATTTAACAATATTACTGCATTTGCTGTATTTTGGATCAAATAAGTGCAGGCTTGGTGAGCAGAAGAAAATTCTTAAAATATATATAAAAACCTTACTGTTCAAAAACTTTTGACTGGAAGTGTACCTATCAGTGTTGGGTGTAAAGCATCGCAAAGTAATTAATTACTGTAATTTAATTACACTAGTCCTTGTAAAATTAAAGTAAGGGATTACTTTCATTTTTTTGTGATGTAATAACAGTTACTTCTAATGTAATTATAGACTACATAACAATTCTATATAAAAACAATAGTGGATTAATCATCAAAATGTAACATCTAATGGCAAAATGAGAAATTTAATGTTTTTAGTGTAATCTGTCTATCTATCTATCTATCTATCTATCTATCTATCTATCTATCTATCGCTATCTAACTTTTGCATCAGCAAAGTCCTCATAATTATTTTAAAATATCTAGATTTAAGTTATAACATCTGGAGCAAAACAGACGGAAATGCTACTAAGGTACACAAAGCTAAACTATAGGATTAAAGTTTTACAGACATTCCTTTGAATATCCAGTTATGGAGCCATTCTGATGTCTCACATCAGTGGAGCTGAGGAAACACTTCCTCTAGCTGCCAGACAAATGCTGTTGCCAATCACGCCATCGGACCATGTGATCAAATATGATACTGTTATTGCTGATGGAAAAAGTGCAGCCAATGGCAGGTCTTGGCAAGCAAAAGAAGGATGGAGAAAAACAAGAGGGTGGACGAAAGCGACGTCTTTTCATTGTTTTTCTTTATATTCTTTTTAAAGATTTGAAATCTATTTAATATCGATGGAAAATGTATGAAAATAAAAGAGCGCGAAAAAGGAAAAGCGCATAGTGAATTTGAATTGCACATTTACTGCTAATAAACACATTTAAACTGAAAGCCTGCACAGTGAAAGAAACATAACCGCTCACCCTCTGCCCTACACTTAACACAGTCCCTGACCCTTGACAACAGCCCCTCAGAAAAGCGCCGAAGTTCCCCTGAGACACCGAACTGTTCCCAAATCTCAGAGCAGGTTTGTGCGCTCACTCATCGCAGTCCCTTGCGCGTTTACCATATGCTTACGCAATCTGAGTTGGACTCAGTTATCGACTGCTGTCAGGTTTTCTCGTTGTCCGTGTTGTTAACAGTCAATTGTCTTTGATCTGAACGACAGCTAAGCAGGATTATCCCTGGCCAATGTCTTCTTCAGCTGTGCGCAATACAAACTACACCGGCTATTCGTGTTTTCTTAGGTGCGCGCGGTTCCCAGACACTGCAGAGGCCAAACGTTTTAGCACGTTGTGAGAAATATCCGCATTGTATCTTTATTAGCTGTCAACGCTGATGGCTGAAGTAATGACCTCTATACAGCAATAGACGTTGATTTTAAGACACTTCATCAGTGCTACGGTTATAAACGATGTGTTTTTATTGCATAACTGCCTTTACTCACCATTTGTAAGTGCTATATTCGCGTAATTTGATTAAGTGATTAAACTGGAAATGTTATCCAACAGGTTTCTTTGAAAATTTCGAGTAGCCTATACTCTCTTAAAAATAATGGTGCTTCACGATGCCATAGAAGAACCTTTCTTTGTCTAAATGGTTCCATAAAGAGCCTTTAACATCTGAAGAACTTTTCTGTTTCATGAAAGTTTCTTTGTGGCGAAAGAAGGTTCTTCAGATTATAAGGTAAGAAAGAGATGGTTCTTTGACTGAATGGTTCTTTGTGGAAACAAAAAAGGGTCACTGTGAAGAAACTTTTAAAGCACCTATATTTTTAAGAGCGTATCCTCAAAAATACAGTATATAGCTACAGAAATGCTAAGTAAAACATGTAGCAAGCATGTGATGGTGAAAACAGCATGTGATCACGGCCTTGATCAATTAACCTTTAAAAGAATTGGTATAAATTGTAATGGATTCGTGTGTGACAAATGACATTTTTTCAGTTTTTGGAGTAAAAGCTGGACAGTTACACTGAAAAAATGCTGGTTGAAAATATGGACAAACCAAGTGGTTGGCTTAAATGTGTAACCCAACTTAATGGGTAGTTTTATTTAACTCAACTATTGCTTAAAATTCTTCAAAAAATATGTTCAATAAATGAACATTTATTAATAAGTTAATAAGTAAATGTAATTATTATTTATTTAACTTATGAATAAATGTTCATGTTTTGATTATTGTTGATGCCTCTAGTAATTATGTGTTCTGATTTTAATTTACAACCTGTATTGGATTAATTGAAGCTAGCCATATAGTAATTTTTAAACAATAGTTGCATTAAATAAAACTACCCAGAAGGTTGGGTTAAACATTAAAACAACCCAGTCGCTGGGTTTGTCCATATTTCATATTTTGTATTTAACCCAGCATTTTTTTGTGTAGAAGTGTAGAAGTCATTTGCATTATTTGCATTTGTTATTGTTAATTTAACACAAAAGTCACACATACACTTACAGTCAAACCAAAAATTATAGATATAATATGTAATATTTTTTTACTACACTGTAAAAAATAAAAAACACAATTTGTTGAGTCAGCTTAAAATAATTTGTTACCCTGCTGCCTTAAAATTTTCAGTTCAGTCAACTAAAATAAGTTTAGTCAACTTGAAATGTTAAGTTGTACTAAGTAACAGTTTAGATATTTGTGTTTGCTAAACTTAACAGATGGGTAAGTAACCCAGCTGCCTTAAAAATTTAAGTTGATTCAACTCAAATATCTAAGTTGTCACTTAGTATAATTTAACATTTAAAGTTAAATAAACTTTTTTTGAGTTGACTAAACTTAAAATTTTAAGGCAGCCAGGTTACAAATTATTTTAAGTTGACTCAACAAATTGTTTTTACAGTGTAGTGGGTGGTGGACTCTATACTTCATTAATGTAAGTTAGAATAGCAAAAAAAGTAAACTGTGACATATTATACCCAAAAACACTTCATACAGCAAAATTTGGGACCAAAAATATGATCTGACACTTTGACCTGACCATATTTTTGTTAAATAACTTTCTATCAGAGTTATCTGACATTATTAAGATGAATTTGTTCTGTTTTGTTCTGTTATTACAATTTTTAATCTTTAGCAAATAAACTGTGATAACGTGAGAATTTTTTAAAGTCTCTAAATAAATTTTGGTTTGACTGTAATTTATTTGTGATTATCAAGATGAATTTGTTCTGACACAGTTTAAGTCTGAACTCTAATTATATTTAACACCATTTTCTAAACTATAGCAAATGAACTGTGATAATGTGAGAAAAAGGTGTTTGAATACATTTTGGTTTAATAGTAAATACCATATAATTGATGATAATTGTTTAAGTATTATTTCAGGTCTTTGGGAACATTTGTAAATTTGAATGATTGTTCCAGTTTTTTAAAATTGCTTTCTTTATAACTCAAATTTATTCTATTTTCAAAATTTAAAATGTGTGGACAGGGGGACAAGCCCAAAGAGAAGGGAAAGCCTTAAAAATGAGGTAAAAATAATTAAAGAAACTACAATAGTTTATTTACAATGAATTCAGAATGATTGTTATTTTAAATATACTACAGAAAACTTACCCTAATTGAAGAACAACCCATATACATATATTACAATATACATGTAAGTAGCAGAGCAGCAGAGATCTTGCCACACAGTTGCTAATGAGCTACTTAGAAATTTAATGAGCTTTAACTTAACTAACACGGACACGCTGCTTCTGACACCTTCATCCACAGTCCGGATTTTGAGTTGTGTATCTGCGTGAGTGTGTGCCTCTGAAATGCAACACCAGCCCTTACAGCTGGGCCGCATCTGCAACGCTGCTCTTTCCTCAAGCGTAAAATTAGCCAGCAAACTCTTAAACATGGATTCTTGACCGCTTTGTTTTAAGATAACAGAAGTTACATTTACATGTTTGGTTCAATTTTTGAACACATCTTAACTAAAATGTAACTCATCTCTAACTTTCAGAAGCCCCTTCCAGACATCTAAGAAACTTAACTATACATGCAATCAATTGTTAGTCATTTGAAAGATTTTGGACTGAAATGTGAACGGCTACAGCTAAAAATCTCTACACTTGACATATAAAGTACGTAAAATGTCAGAAGTAAGTAAAGTAAGATCTAAAGAAGACATCGCAAGCAAGAGTTTCTGCAGATGAATGTTTATTGATGATAATTCCCTCTTGTAATGACCCGTCATACTGTTGAAGTGAGTGAGAAACCACCCCTCCGCACAGATGTGGGAAACTCAGTAGGGGTGTTGGGTTTAGGTGGGGATCTGGGTGGTGAGGAAGGGGGGTCGCTGGGCCCTGCCTTGGCCAATGGGGCACGGTCATTAGGGCTGACCAGTGTGGGCCCCGCCATATAAGAAGAGCCGTATGGCACCAGAGAAACCACAACACTGCCAGATCTTCAACAACCACACAAACCCAACCAATCATGGACGTATTCTCTACATCCCAAATCTTCTACGACAGCGCTTGCGCCTCGTCGCCTGAAGCTTTGGACTTCGGCCCTGGAGGGGAACTGGCCGGGTCTGAGGAGGACGAGCACGTCCGGGCTCCCGGTGCCCCGCACCAACCAGGTCACTGTCTGCAATGGGCCTGCAAAGCTTGTAAGCGCAAAGCCAGCACGGTGGACCGTCGAAGAGCCGCCACTATGAGGGAACGCCGCAGGCTGAAGAAGGTGAACCATGCGTTTGAGGCACTACGCCGCTGCACCTCGGCGAACCCCAGTCAGCGTCTTCCCAAAGTTGAGATCCTGAGGAACGCCATCCAGTACATCGAAAGCCTTCAGGAGCTTCTTAGGGAACAGGTGGAGAACTACTACAGCCTGCCTATGGAAAGCAGCTCTGAGCCGGCCAGTCCATCCTCGAGCTGTTCTGAAAGCATGGTAAATATACTTTCTTACTCTTCAAGTCAAACTGTAGGGTTTAGATTGAAACTGAAGGTCTTTTCAAACTGACTGTCCTGGAGGGAGGGAGATTTTTAAAGGTCAGGGACCAAATCTTTTCGAATGTAGATTTGTGAGATGTCCATCTTATTGTATGTATCTAGACAAGGTTATTGTCCTTGTCTGTCTCTGTTTTCGTCTTCATGTTTTATCTCAATAGCACACAGGGCATTCTATCCATCAAATGGAGTCAGGGAAGTCTCAGTCTCAGCATGACAACAATAAATTGCCGCTCGCATCTGGCTCTTTTTATATACGCTAAGATACAAGCTTACTGCTGTTTGTCAGGGAAGCATATTGCAACATATAGCATTGATTTTTGACAAAAGTTTATTAAATAATCATAGTTGTGTCTTCAATTCTCAGTCGACCCGCAATATGCTATATATGCTAAAGACACTCAAATTGGAAGTGTTTACTAAGCGTTTTCTTCTCAAAACATGTTTGCTAATCACACCAAGATGCATTTTGCTAGCACCGGTAGCGTTTATCTGTTTATATTAGCATGATTTACATAAATTTGGGGACGTTTGTTTGATTTGGATTTTATAGTTTAGAAAAAGCTGTGTAGTTTTGCTAATTTAGCTTGGTGCTAATCGTTTGTTGACAAGGAAGGCTCAGTTGTTTTGAATTAGCTGTGATTCAAATACTAATGTAGATGTTACCAGATAAAACACATTTTTAGGTTGACTCACAAAGCGTTTTAGTTTATTAACTTTTACGTAACCAGAAAAAAAGTCTCGCAAGACTTCAAACCATTTGCTGACAAAGACTAGACTTTCAGAAATGTTCTGAGGGAGTTAGTTTGTAAACCTTTCCTCAGGTAGAAAATTTACTGAGATTAAAATATCTTTTACAAGTGTGAACTTTCCAAGACGGCCGCAGAAGTCAAACAGCAATGCTACAAACAATGTGAGATGGTGGTTCACAAAACATGACAAAATTTCAGTACAGGGTTTAAGAATGGAGGATATAGTAATGGCTTTCCCACTGGAGTCTTTATAGCCTAATAAAGCCTCAGTAAATCCAGCCAACAGAGACTGGCAGGAAAGTGACGGCCGTGCCGCATTCCTGACTGACTGCATGAGCTGCGCTGCTGCCAGGATTTTCTGCAGATTTACTCCGAGAAAGTGTCATCTTGCACAAACTGGTGTGGCTTCCACTGACTCAATCAATTCGCCACGCCTGAAGCCCAGCATAGCGTGGGAGTCCCTCGCGAAGTAACCAGCTTGTGAAATAAAGAGATACAGTGAAGTGCACAGACTATGCAGCTCCAGGAAGAGAAACAATCCATGTCGCATTTATATCATGTTCACTGCTTATACTGGAATTTTTTTTGTTCCTCACTTTAGGTTGACTGCAACAGTCCTGTATGGCCTCAGATGAATCCAAACTTTGGGAATAACTACAACTTCGATGCACAAAATGGTAAGAAATGAGACCTTTTTCATTTTTGAAAAAAAGTCTTTGCGTCATATATTGTTACTAATGATGTCTTTTCATGAATCCAGCTGGTGCAGTGGACAGAACTCCAGGAGCGTCCAGTTTGCAGTGTCTCTCCAGTATTGTGGACAGGCTGTCCTCTGTAGATACAGGAGTTGCAATGGGGATGAGGAACATGGTCGCTCTCTCGCCAACTGGAAGTGATTCCCAGTGCAGTTCTCCAGACAGTCCCAGCAACAGACCAGTCTACCACGTCCTGTGAGAAGGACACCCCGGCCTGGTTATCTGCTTCCACAGAACAATCTCCAGAATCTGAATGCTTGCCATTCACATTGCATGTTCATTTATGAAGTATTTTGGATAATTGATAATGCTTTCAGATGCCAATAAGAATGTTGAAGAAGAAACTTTACATTCTGTCTGGCTTAAAAAAGCCATACTATCCATAAAAACTATGTTAATGTATAGACAGTGGATTTTTTTTTACCATGTTGATTGACTGTACAGCTGAACTACATCGAATTTGGTTTTATTTATCAATAATAATCGTTGAGGTACTTAGTAAATGCTGTTTTTTTTTATATTAGCCTACTTAATGTTATCCACGACTTGCCATTCTATTGTAAATAAGATTGTACATAATTTAAATGACTGTTATTGTATTCACGTAATGTCGTTTCTGTCATATTTAATGAACGTTCTTGCATAAAATGACTTTTCTCCTCTAATAAATTTCAAAAAGTTGTATTTAATAATACCAGTTGTCACTGTTTGATTTAAAATGAGGAATATAATCCTTTGGGTTTTTTGTGTCTCTCTGTAAACACTGACTGCAGCGTGGTCCCAATCATACGCCATTTGTCAGCTGCTAGAAAATCATGGGTGTCGGAGGAGGACAGTTGATAGAGTGATGAGTTGGATGTTGAAAAAAGAGAGAGAAGGAGAGGAAATGAGCTCTGTGTGCCTGTTTGCTTAATGTAACAAATGTTACACATCATTCACACCTTCTTAATACCATTGTCATGAACAAATGGCCACATGCTGACACTTCAAGGTGCTGCTTGTGTGTGAGTGTGTATAAAAGAGAGAGGAAGAGAACATTTGCACACAAGAACATTAGCTGCATTGGTTTAGTTTCATTAAAAGCCTGTGATAGTAAGAGGGGTAAGATTTTTTTCAGTGCAATATTTTGTTTCAGGGCCACCATAAACTTGATGCAATTAAAACAGAAGTACTCAGAGACTGAATACATTAAACTTGGAAAATTAATTAGTAAAATAAAATAAAATAGCTTTACCATGTAATTGAATATATAATAAATAATATAATTCAAAACACATCAAACACTACACAAATTCTAGTTTACTGTATATGTACACTACCAATCAAAAGTTTTTCAAATATATATATTTTATTAAAGAATTCTATTCTGCTTACCAAGCCTGCATTTATTTGATCCAAAATACAGCAAAAGCAGAAATATTGTGAAATATTTTTACTATTTAAATGTACTGTTTTCTATTTGAATATATTTAAAAATGTAATTTATTCATGTGATCAAAGCTACATTTTCAGCATCATTACTCCAGTCTTCAGTGTCACATGATTGTTCAGAAATCATTCTAATATGCTGATTTGCTGTTCAAAACATGAATTTATTTTTATTATTTATTAGCAATATTTAAAACAGTTGAGAACATGTTTTGAGGATTCTTGGAAGAATAGAAAGAACCAAATATCAGCATTTATCTGAAATCAAAAGCTTTTGTATCATTTGAGTCAGTATAATTTTATCTCTTTATTTTTTGGGAAGGATATTATAGAAATGAATACTTTTATTTACAAAAACCTGAAAAAAAAATCTGTTTAGCTATTTTTAACATAATAATAATAATAATAATAATAATAATAATAATAAATAATAATAATAATAAATGTTTTTTGAGCAGCAAATCAGAATATTGGAATGATTTCTGAAGGATCATGTGACAGGAGTAATGATGCAAAAAAATTTAGCTTTAAAATCACAGGAAAAAATTACATTTTAAAATATATTTAAATAGCAAAAACATTTTAAAATTGTACTCTTTTTCCTGTACTTTGGATCTAATAAATGCAGGCTTGGTGAGCAGAAGAGACTTCTTTAAAAAACATTAAATATCTTACTGTTCAGAAACTTTTGACTGGTAAAAACTAGTAAAATACAACAGTTGATCAAATCTACCCCTCCTCATTTTTTATGAATTGTGTTATATGCATTATGCATATATGCATATGTTTTTTATGCAACATTTTTTGATTGTTTCAATAATTCCTGTTTGCTTCTACTTTTATTTGTGTTCTTGTTAGTGAATCAAATACAGAATCCTTAACCTTGAAGTAAAAAAAAATACCTCCAACCCTCATTACACTAGTTACTTTCATATTTCAGAAGGTGCCTATTCAGACTCTGAGCCAATTTTACTCTTGCAAAGAGATTCAGTAATGCATTAGAGGATCTTTCACTGCGAGTCTTTCAAATGCTTTAAGTAGAGTAGATTCAATTTCAGTAAGCAATCCTGTCGCCCACCTGGCTATAACTCTAAATGCAATGCAGGAAATATCCATAGCTAAAGCTCTACTATAGTCCATTAAATGACTCATATATTGGATTTATTATTAACCCTTTAAAAGGTTTGAACCTTACATGGATTGAATAGCATAGTATGTTCTAAAAGCTTTTCAGTGTAGGCCATAAATGGAGACTTTTTTCACTTTTTCACTTTTTTGAACATCTCTTAGTGTGCATTTAATTGACATTTTCTGCACTGGCACATATCTTAATGTCTTGATAAAGCATTTATTAAACATTACCTGTTTCCCTAGGGAAAAAATATAGTTCATTAAACCCACATTGACCTTTTTTGGCAATGCACTAGTAACCTTTGGCCACCAGAGTGCAGTACTTTCTTAGACGCTTTTACAAAGCTGTAGAACTGATGTGACACCCTGGTAGACAAAGACCTCCTATGTGCTGTCAGCTTTCAATTTCTCATGTATTAGTAAACAAAACACAATATTAAATATAGTTTGTAATTAAGATTTACTTTCATCAATAATATACATGATATTAGTGTGACATCTGTGAACTAATGATAAGCAGATTATCTGAAGCAGCAATTTTTCACCTGTTGTTGAATAAGTTGATGAGTTGCCTACGCTGGTGAATAAACCAGCATCAGGGATCAAGGACCAGAATAAACCAGCAAAGGACCAGCATAAACCACCTAAGGACCATTTTAAACCAGCATCAAAAC
>JAHKKF010515370.1:0-10277 GCA_019740295.1 Labeo calbasu
GTATGTGTATTTTACATATAAATGTAACATTTTTACTTAATATATACATGTATGTGTTTGTGTATTTATAAATACATAATAAATATACACAGTACACACACACATATAGTATATAAACAAACTTATTTTTAATCGATTAATCGTGACTAATCGTTTTGCAGCCCTAAATTGCTGCTGAAAATTCAGCTTTGCCATCAAACGGATAAATTGCATACACTTTAAATGTAATTAAAAATTAGTGGTTTAGCATTTACATTTAGTCATTTAGCAATTCATGTAGCAAGTTTTTTTTTTTTTTAAAAAAAACAAGCAGTTTTTATATATATATATATATATATATATATATATACTTAGCTAAATGTAAATGGCGTGCATTAATATTAAACTTACACCGTAAGCAATATAAAAAAAAAACTGAATATATAGTCGTTAATCACAAGTCATCGGTTGTGACAGGCTGACAGCTCTATCATAGAAACTTTCAACAACTGCTATGAACAATATATTCTGACATTTCTTTGCTCTTTGGTTTTCTTAGGGTGTAACCGGGGCTTTGGCAGTCCTCATGAAAGATGCTATCAAACCCACACTGATGCAGACACTGGAGGTGAGACCTCTTCCCTGTTCCTGTACCCCAAACTCTCAGTGTCTTTTACACAGTCGCTCGCTTGTGTGCTATTTATCTTATTCTGTCTCCCACACATATGCACACATTACTGTCCTATCTTGATGGAAACTCCCAAACTTGATACTCTCAGCGTTGGTGAAGTGATAGGATATTCGAGGCATGACACAGAAAACACACACTCATACAGTAACACATGCACATCTGGTTTTGGTTTTGGCTCAGTGGGAGTGTGTCTCTGTCTTTCACTATCACACCCCGAACACCACGAGCAAACTGGAAATGAGAAATAGACAGCGGTGAAAAGCCTGATTGTTGGAATGCCTTTCATCTTTATGGCTTTAAAACATGCTAATGACTAGTGATTGATTGTTTTGTATGTATGGGCGTATGTTTGTGCGTGTGAGATGCATAGGGGTTCCATGTTTGTAAAGAGAACCACAGAATTGCTTTGTGAAACCTTTCCTGCCTGGTTTCCTGTTTCTCTTGTGAGGAGGAATCATATCAGAACGAGCCAGGCAGCAAAGGGTTGTGGGAATATGCTGTTTGCGTGGTGCTATAATGTCCCTGTTGGGTTTGGGATGTATGTGTGTGTGAAAGAGTGAGAGAGGAAGTTAGTGAATGACTGAACAAGAGGATGTGCATGTGTTCACAGATGGATCTAAGCCTGTTTGATTGATAATAGACTAAAGATGTGAGAAAATAAAGTGTTAAGAGAACATATATCTCCAGTGGATAGTTGTTAACTGATTTTTTGTGTGTACAATGTTAGTTGTACACTTCAAGAGCAAATTTGTCTGCAGATGTCATCTAAATATGACAACCTCCCTTTAGAATTTTTTTTATTCACTAAAGTATTCCTATACTTTATTCCAATATTTATTCCTAATTTTACTGTTTATATAGAAAAATATGGAGTGTGCTCCTATTTAGATTTGCCTGGTAAACTTTTTGTTTGTGTCATGCTGATTAAAACACCAGTTAACTGCACGTATGTTGACCATCTACACGACTGTTCAAAATTTTGGGGGCAGTGAGATATTCTTTATTTATTTATGAAATGAATGCCTTTATTTAAAAAGGATGCATTAAATGATTAGTTCAATCCAGAATTAAAATTTCCTGATAATTTACTCACCCCCATGTCATCCAAGATGTTCATGTCTGTCTTTCTCCAGTGAAAAGGAAATTAAGGTTTTTCAGGAAAACATTCCAGGATTTTTCTCCATATAGTGGACTTCATTGAGGATCAGTGGGTTGAAGGTCCAAATTGCAGTTTCAGTGCAGCTTCAAAAGGCTCTACATGATCCTAGCTGAGGAATGAGCGTCATATCTGGCGAAACGATTGTCATATTCCCCCAAAAAAAAAAAAAAAAAGTTTACATTTTATGTACTTTTAACCACAAATGCTTTCAAATATGTAAAAACTCTATGTTTATGTATGTACTCACAATAACAACGAAATGTTGCGCTTTTGTAAAATAATGAAAGCAAACAGGATGCGCTTTCTGCTGTCTTGGTCTCTGTAAACTTGAGTGTGAAACTTCGAAACTCTGTGTATACTTGCCTTACAGACGTGAAACATATCTATAGAGAGTGGAATATCTACTTTTAAATGAACCAATTCAAATAGAAAACAAATATTCTCAGATTATGTAATCTGCATGTAACATGCATACAGGCGTATCACTACTCCGGAGATGATGAGTCAGTGTCACCGACTTAATCTCTTAAACCGAAAACAAAGAAAGCGCTAGTTTATCAATAAATAAAACGTTTTAATAATAATTATTAAAACGTCCCTGACACAATCTGAGGTCAGCCATAATATAAATGTTTAATTGTTTTAGAAAATGACTGTTTCACTAGATAAAACCCTTATTCCTTGGCTGGAATCGTGTAGAGCCTTTTGAAGCTGCAATGAAACTGCAGTTTGGACCTTCAACCTGCTGATCCCTGTTGAAGTGAACTAATCCTTTGAATTGATCAAAAGTTGCATATAATTTCTCTCTTTGTTTTCCAAATAAAAGATGTTTGAGTTCATCAAAGAATCCCTAATCAAATGTCTCAGTTTTCACAAAAATATTGAGCAGCTCAGTTGTTTTTATCATTGATGATAATCAGAAATGTTCCCTAAACAACAAATCAGCACATTACAGTGAATTCTAAATGGTCATGTGACACTGAAGACTGGAGTAATGACTGCTGAAAATTCAATTTTGCCATCACAGAAGTAATTATATTTCAAAATATATTCAAATAGAAAAGTATGTAATTTTTCACAATACTGTTGTCACCTGCTATTTTTGAGCAAATAAAGGCAGCCTTGGTGAGCATAAATACAACTTGAACCTGTATTGTATTACAGAACATATAAAACTTAATAGTTTCTAAAACTATTTTTACTATTAACAGAACTAATGACATCAAGTGTAATGAAAATTAATGATTAACTAGATAATCTGTACCAACATCAAAATAAGATGATCATTATTAAATAAGCATAACCACCTTGTTCTTGTCTACTGTCTTTGTGGCTTGGTTTTTCCTGTTTTCTAACTTTCCTAGCATTGACGTGTCAAATCTCTTCTCTTTTCCACACTCAAAGGGCAGAGGGCTCCAATCTTTCCTATTCAGTTTTTTTTTAAATCATAGTTTTTTTTATTTTCGTAAAAACTTTTCCAGAGGACAGTTCACTGGAAAACCAGTGCACTCTTTTTCCATTCACAGTCGCACATAAAGACCATCACTCGTTCTTTCTTACTGACTTGTTGACAGGCTGCCAGATATGTCCACTTTGTGAGCAAATTCAGCGTAGTAAATTGATTTGTTGAATTCTTTCGCAGATGGAACAAAGTTATTTGATGACCTTCAGAACTGATTGCTTTGGTCCGAGTTTTTTTTTAAACCTGTGAAACATATTTAGGTTATAATGAGCTACACATTGTCAAAATCAATGTGCAATTGGTGTTTAGGTTTTGCATCCTTTTCCTGAATTTAAATGACTTCATCACTCCGTTCTTTGTTTTGTATGTACTCCCTTTTCCATTTTCCTGCACTCTCTCTTTCCTGTCCCTTCAGCTGTCAGTGTCACTTTTCAGTGTTTTTGGGAAGTTACAGAGGACCGCAGGGTCATCAGTTCAAACCTCATATTTTCACAGAGCTTTAAATGCTTTCTGGCACTTGATGATGAAACAGATTTTCCAGACTTCTTTAAAGTTTATTGTTGTTGAAAATAAAATGGTGTTAACCATATAAAATCTCAACCACATGTTTTGTGTAAAATACTCAGATGTGGAGATTGTCCACTTAAACTACATCTTGTATTATTAGTCAGCAGCTCTTAAAAGGAGAGGTTCACTTCCAGAACAAAAATTTACGGATAATTTTCTCACTCCCTTGTCATCCAAGATGTTCGTGTCTTTCTTTCTTCAGTTGATAAGAAATTGTTTTTTGAGGAAAAAAAATCAGGAATTATCTCCATATAATGGACTTCAATGGTGCCCCCAAGTTTGAACTTCCAAAATGCAGTTTAAATGCAGCTTCAAAGGGCTCTAAACGATCCCAGCCGAGGAAGAAGGGTCTAGCAAAACGATCTGTCATTTTTGCAACAAATTGACAATTTATATACTTTTTAACCTTAAACGCTAGTCTGTGTGAATTCTGTTTTTTTTCTGTTCAATACGGTCAATACAGTTAGGGCATGTAAAAAAACTCCCATCTCGTTTTCTTCCCCAACTTTAAAATCACCCTACATCGCTGCAGAAGTACCGACCCAGTGTTTACAAAGTAAACATGCAAAGAAGATCAAATGCCCTTTACAAAAAACTTTGGGTCACCATTGAAGTCCACTATATGAAGAAAATTCCTGAAATGTTTTCCTCAAGAAACATAACTTCTTACTGACTAAAGAAAGAAAGACATGAACATCTTGGATGACAAGGGGGTGAGTAAATTATCTGTAAATTTTTGTTCTGGAAGTGGACTTCTCTGTAATTTTCAGGTGATCTAGAGGCATGTTTGCTAATGTGTGATATTTTGGTTTGCATTGATTTTTGTTTATGTCTTTGTCATGTCAGGGCACTCCAGTGTTTGTACATGCTGGACCTTTTGCTAACATCGCCCATGGAAACTCCTCTGTCTTGGCAGACAAGTTGGCTCTTAAACTAGTTGGTGAAGAGGGCTATGTTGGTGAGTGCACACACATACACAGTGTATACACACACAAACACATTCAGTCGCACACCACACACACTACTGCTTTTTATAGTCACACATTCATTGACCAGAGACAAAGGCTATGTTGGGGGTAACTTAAAACAACAACAGTAGAGTTGTTCTCTGGTTCAAACCAGACGTCTGCTCACAACTAACTTCTGAACCCAACTAATCCTCTCGCTGTCAGCACACCTGAACATACGTGCTTTGCAAAGCACACACGCACTATCTTGCCATCTTCTTCGCTTTATCACTTCCTCTCTCCATTTCTTTCTCATTCCATTGCTTCTCTCTGTCCTTTTTATTCTCTATCCCTCCCCTGCTCAGCGACATGCCCCAGACACTAAAAGAATGCTGGGAATGGCGGAGGCCCTGTGGTCCACACTAAAAGCAGAGTAAGCTTCACCCCCTCATTTAAGGACAATCTGAAGTGTGTGAGCCCAATGAAAACACTGCCTACCAAACCAGGCCAAGCTGTGTTGAGTTACAGCCTGTAGAATTTCATATACTTTTTGTTATGCCTGAGTTTCTGCCAGCGAGTAAATAGTAAATTCTTCTGAAAGGGTTGCATGATTATTTCAAATAAAACGAAATCACGATACGGCTTAAGTGCGATTATCAAATTGCAAAGGCAGTGATTTAATTAAATATATGTGCTCCATATTTTAGAGTGAGGCACTGCACTGCATTTTTATACACAAGTAGCACTTTCATTTTCCAGTTTCAGTTTTCAGCAGCTCAGTTCACAGTAAACGTGTCTAAGTGACTTTATATCTCGCAATTCTGACCTTTTTTTCTCATAAATTCAGAATTGCGAGCAAAAAATTCAGAATTCCAAGATTAAACTTGCAATAAACAAAAGAAAAATTGACTTGAACTCGCAATTCTAAGAAATAATCTCACAAATTCTGACTTTATAACACGCAATTGCAAGTTAAGTCAGAATTGTGAGATATAAACTTGCAATTCTGAGATCATGTAGGTTGTTTTCCCCCTCAGAATTTTTAACTAGGACTCACTATTTTATATCTCACAATTCTGAGAAAAAAGTTCGAATTGCAAGTTTATATCTTGCTATTCTAACTTCATAACTCACAATTGTGAGTTTATATAAATTCTGAAAAAAAAAGTTACAATTGTGAAATACAAACTCACATTTGCAATTTTATAATTTTTTTAAATTGGCTTCCTCACAATTGCAAGTTTATATCTTGCTATTCTGACTTTATAACTCACAGTTGTGAGTTTATATCAATTCTAAATAAAAAAGTCAGAATTATGACAAACAGTGAGAAAAAGTCAGAATTGCAATTCTTTTTTTTTTTTTTTAATTCTGACTTTATTTTTTGAAATTGCAAATTTACATCTCGCTATTCTGACTTTAACTCACAATTGAGAGTTTATAATGCACAATTCTGATAAAAAATTTAGAATTGTGATACACAAACTCACATTTGTGAGGGAAAAAGTCAATTGCGATTATTTATTTAATTTTTATATATATATATATATATTTCTGACTTCTCGCAATTGCAAGTTTATATATCACTATTCTAACTTTATAACCTACAATTGTGAGTTTATATCACACAATTCTAAGAAAAAGTCAGAATTGCGAGATTAAAAACGCAGTTGCTTTTTTATACAGTGGTGGAAACAGGCTTCCATATATTACATCTTATTAAAACTGTAATTATTCTTTTTGAGAAATCACAATTACTTTTTTTTCCCCTCTCAAATTGTACAGCCCTAAAAACTTTACTAGAGGCCCCTGTGGAGGATGGTAAAAAATGAATGGTTTGATTTACTGTATTGCGAAAGAGCAGCAGCTCAGTCTTGTTCTTGAATCCAGAGAAGTCCATATTAGACTTGAAGCATCAGCCTCAACAAACAGCAGGAATGCTGGGAGTTGTTGACTTTTGCGAAATATCAGTGAAGGAGGGGGACGTGTGTATGCGTTACCTGATGCCAAGGTATGTGTGGTATGTAGTGTTTTTGCTGTGGGTGAGAGGGAGGACGCTGCCTATCAGCTGATTATACACAACAGAGCCTCTTCACAGGAAAACCACCGCAGTACTCAGGAATACCAGAGCAGCGTGGTAGTAACCTTTAGTCTATTCAAACCAAAATCACTGCGCCCAAGTCTCATAATGATGATGGTCGGATAACACTGAATTCTCTGAAAGTCCCTGAAGGCCAATAACATACTCCCTGCCTCACATTCCCTTTGTAAATCTGTATCTGACTGGTGTGTGGGTGACACGAGGCTTGGTAATGTACACTCATTTAGAGGGTGTTTCATATGTGCGGTTGTTTAGTTTGTTACAGCACCTGGTTGTCCCAAGGTCATGAGCAGTGCCTTCAGAATACCGCTCCAATTCTGTGGTTTTTGGCCTGTTTCACACACACACATTTTTGTGTGTTTCAACACACACACATTCTTGCATATGTTACTGGGACTGTCTATAGGTAGGGTTGGGCTATATATATATTTTTAGAATGCCGTTTCATGCATGAGACGCTGCAAGAGACGCAAATGCAGCTATGTTTACATTAGAAAAAACAATGGAAAAGCAGTGCAGTCAAATAAAAAAAAACCTGTGAAGAACTGCTACTATATGTCTGATGTTTCCTGTTTGCATCATGATGACAGGCTGAAAGCTGCTGTTCATTTTTTACATACCTACCTACCTTCCTATGTGAACACACCTTCCTTCCTAAACATTCCTTTCTCCTTTCTAAACATTCATTCCTTTCTTCATTCCTTCCTTCCTAAACTTTTCTTCCTGCCTTCTTTCCATGCTAAACTTTCCTTCCTTCCTTCCATGCGTATATTCCTTCCTTTTTATCTACCTTCCGTCCTAAACATACCTTCATATCTTCCTTTCTTAATAAAACCTTTCCTTCCTGCTTTCCTTCTTTCTTTCCTGAACTTTACTTCCTCCTAAACATTCTCTTTCCTCATTTCTTCATTCCTCCCCTAAACAACTCTTTCTTCCTTAATATTCCTTCCTTGCTTCTTTCCTTTCTTTGCAATCCTGCATTTTTTTTTTCCTTCCTGTCTTCCTTTCTCCTAAACTTTTCATCAGTCCTTTCTTGTTCCCTGTCTATTCCGTCCTGCCTTCCCTTTTTTCTGCCTGCCTTTCTTTCTTTCTTTCTTCCTGCATTATTTCCTGCATTTTACCTTCATGGCTTCCTCCTTTCCTTCCTAAACGTACCTTCCTTCCTTCCTGTGCATGCATATTTTCCTTCCTTCCTAAGCATAGCTTCCTACCTTCCTTTCTTCCTTAAACATCCTTCCTCCCTTAAACAAACTTTCCTTCTTTCCTTTCTTCCTTCCTAAATATTCCTTCCTTCCTTCTTTCTTTTTGTTGCAGTCCTACCTTCCTTCCTTCCTGTCTTCCTTTCTCCTAAACATTCCATCCTTTCTATCTTCTATTCACTCCTGCCTTCCTTTCTTCCTTTCTAAACATTCCTTGCTTTCTGCTTTATTTCCTGCATTTCTTCCTTCATGGCATGCTTCTTTCCTTCCTAAAAATACCTTCTTTCCATGCATATCTTCCTTCCTTTTTATTTGCCTTCCTTTCTAAACATAATTTCTCATTTTTAATTTCATACCTTTCTTACTAAAACCTTTCCTTCCTGCTTTCCTTCTTTTCTTCCTAAACTTTCCTTCTTCCTAAACATCACCTTTCCTTCTTTCCTCCTTCCTCCTCTAAGCATACTTTCCTCCTTTCCTTTCTTCCTTTTTAAATATTCTTTCCTTCTTTCCTTTCTTTGCAGTCCTGCCATCCTTCCTTCCTAAACATTCCTTCTTTACTGCCTTATGTCCTGCATTTTTTTCTTCATGGCATTCTTCTTTCCTTCCTAAACATAACTTCCTTCTTCCTGTGCATACATATATTCCTTCTGCTACTTTTCCTGTTTCTTTACTAATCATTCCTTCTGTCCTACACATACCTTCTCTCCTTTCTTGCTTCCTTCGTAAACTCCCTTGTCTTCCAGAGCTGCAGCACTGTTTACACACTGGACATGCTGTCAGTATGAGCGCATGAGATTTCTTAAATTCTGTTTAAACACTTGTGGATCTTTCCCTCTTATGGTAGCCAAAGTATTTAAAGTTAACTGTAAGTGACCGAGACCTGATGCATGTGAGACTGAACAAAAGACTTACCTTCAGGAGATTATCTCCATTCAAAACCAAATGCCAGACCACCACACACTCTCACACACACATAAACATGCAGAGCCTCGGAAAACATGCCAGACCTCTCTGGTGGAAATAACAACATTACCCTTCCCATTCCCTCCTGCTCCAAAAGCCTGGGAAGTAGCACAGGAAGCTTGCAGGGTTCTGGGAAAAATGGATACGTGGAAATACTCCACACACGCTTACTGTGCAATGGCACATACACACATTAAAGGAGAACTCCACTTCCAGAACAACAATTCACAAATAATTTACTCACCCCCTTATCATCCAAGATGTTCATGTCTTTCTCTCTTCAGTTGTGAAGAAATTATGTTTTTTGAGGAAAGCATTTCAGGATTTTTCTCCATATAATGGACTTCATTGGTGCCACGATTTTGTAGTTGTAGTTTAAATGCAGCTTCAAAGGGCTCTAAACGACCCCAGCCACGAAGAAGGGTCTTATCTAGCGAAATGATCTATCATTTTTTTCAGAAAATAAAAATTTGTATACTTTTTAAGCACAAAAGCTCGTGTAGCACAGGCTCTGGGATGCACGTTCACGACGCTACGTACTATTGAATCACTTTGAAAGGTCATGCGGAACGTAGGTGGAACTACAGACCCAGTGTTTACAAAGCGAACGCGCAAAGACTAAGAAAGTGCAAGTAAGTCAAACGCTGTTTACAGACAATAAGGTACAATGATGTCGGACTATTCTGAAGTTGTAGGAGAAAATAAGATGGTTTTTGCCATACTCTACTTTTTTGAGCCGGAGTACACAGACGATGAACTTAGACGTGATTCGTAGTAGTGATGGGAAGTTCGGATCATTTTACCGACTCGGACCTTTGAGTCTCGTTCAACAAAATGAACAAATCTTTTTTTCGAGTCATTTTGTTCATTTTAGTAAACTATAATTTAAATGTCTTACTTCCCTAACACATCTACTGCTTACACAAACGTTGATCGCACTACAAACAAGACAAAATTATAATGCTGTATCTGGGTCTTTAGTCTATGATTAGCTCACCTCACCTCTTATCTGACAAGTTTTCGTGTTTGAGTCGTTTGTTCATAACATGACAGCCCCATAAGCTCAACCAATGCAGTGTGAGGCGAAAAAAGAACTGATTAGTTCATCTCTCGAGTCTTCGGGTTTGAGTCGATGAACGAATGACTCGAAAAACCCGAAGGCTCGAAACAGGTGAACTAATTCCAGCACAGAACCTAATAGGATGTTGC
>JAHKKF010515374.1:0-15150 GCA_019740295.1 Labeo calbasu
TAAAATAAAATAAAATAAAATAAAATAAAATAAAATAAAATAAAATAAAATAAAATAAAATAAAATAAAATAAAATAAAATAAAATAAAATAAATGTAGCCAAAAGACCAAAGAATTCAAACTGGTCTAGTGTGCGGTCACGTAGATTTTAAAATATTAGTTATAATTAAATGAGATTAAATAGCTAGCATTTCTTGTAAGACTTTCAAAGTATAAAACCATCTTCCCAACATGTGCCATTTATGGAATCTTAATAAGCATAGAAACACGTACAACAAACTTTCCAGCTAATTTAATGAAGCTGATATGTAAATGTTGAAAATATTGACAAAGAAAGCTTAGCATCCAGACTCTCACTACATAAAAACCACCAGCATCAATCAATACGCCAGTCATTCATTAACATGAAATCCACAAGACAATGCATAAAATGCATCAACCTGTCAATTTAGTCTGCTAATGAGTCTTCAGAATTTACATTTTTATACCATAAACTCTATGAGAACAGACAGGTGTGTGTGTGTGTGTGTGTGTGTGTGTACGAGAAAGACAGAAGAAAGAGAGCGAGAAAGAGCGAGAGAGACAAAAGAGCTTTTTTAGTTTGAGTTTCTCAACTGTAAAATCTCTTCCTCAGATCAAATTTGTTGATTAGTCCAAGTGAGGAAGAAATGCCTGCATATATATGTATGACGAAATAATTGGAAATGCAATTATTGAGACGAGAGAGAAAAAGCCTTCTAATTTAATTCTACACCCCTACCCCTTGACAATTACTAAGGGACCTGAGCACAGTTCTCTGTGCACATTAAAGAACAATTCAGAGTGAGACTGACAAAAGAATGAGACTTAAAAATCAAGACAAAGCACTGAATTGCATGTAGTGTAATTTTGTAACTGCTCTCTGTGGTTACAAGCTCAGCATTGCATGCTGCCATCTGTGTAAAAGACAAAAGTTTCACAGGCGATTGTAAATGAGAAAATGTTCCTCGGTGACATATGAACGTGCTAATATGCAATTGGAATGTCTGCATGTTGGATTAAGGACAAAATTAGACCCATCTGTTGCTTTGGATCGCGCTCACGCGCTGAGGAAAAACGGCTTTCGCGGTGCTCAGGAAAAGCATGTTTGCTAATGCTGTTGCGGTATTTCATTTTGGAAATTCCTTAGAGCAATGGTTTGCCAAATCTCATAAGGAGGAACAAAGCAAACAAACAACAGCACATTTTTGCCTGTGTTCTTACTCTAGGTTCTTGCCAGTCGTCCATTAGAGGAGAGAGAATTGGGTTATTTAGCAGTAACCCAGCACGGTTCATGCAAACGGTTCGACTCCATCCCAGATGGCAGGCATTATAATCGGTCAAAATCCAAATCTACATTTTCACAACCTCCCTCTAAACATTTACATGCGCTATTAATTCAGCTAGCAGTTCGCACAATAGTCAAACACACACACACAGTGCAGATATTGGTGGCTCGCCCAAGCATCACAGCCATCAGTCTTACTTCATTAATGGAGTCAAAACAAATTCACATGCTTCGGTGTAAACACGCTGTGCTGGTGATCAATCAGAAAGTCTGTGCATGGGAAATGACCTTCATTAAAGAAACACAGACCTCCAAAAACACAAAACCTCTCAATCACAACGAAACCTCTCAATTATTGAAGTAGCATGAAATACCAGGAACAAGACAAGTGACCTTCTGAAAGACTTTTGAGAACCTTTATGCCAACAAATAATGAAAAAAACATGTCAATTTGGATCAAATAGCAATACGTAAGTTTCTTTTATTTTTGCTTTTCTACATTCTATATATATACACAGCCATGGCCAAAAATATCAGCACCCTTGTAATTCTGTCAGAAAATGCAACCCTTCTCTCAGAAAATTGTTGCGGTTGCAAATGTTGCAAAAACAACAAGAAAAGTCAAATCTGATACACCCTGGCACCCTTAACTTAATATTTCGTAGCACCCCCTTTGGAAAATAACTGAAATCAAATCGCTTCCTGTAACCATGAATGAGTTTCTTACACTTCTCTACTGGAATCTTGGACCACTCTTCTTTTGCAAACTGCTCCAGGTCATTCAGATTTGAAGGATGCCTTCTCCCAACTGCTGTTTTGAGATCTCTCCACAGGTGTTCTATGGGATTCAGATCTGGACTCATTGCTGGCTATTTCAGAACTCTCCAGCGCTTTCTTTGTAACCATTTCTGAGTGCTTTTTGAAGTGTGTTTCAGGTCATTGTCCTGCTGGAAGACCCCTGACCTCTGGTGGAGACACAGCTTTCTGACACTGGCCACTACGTTGTGCCCCAAAATTCCTTGGTAATTATCAGTACCATTCACACAGTCAAGGCATCCAGTGCCAGAAGCAGCAAAGCAACCCCAAAACATCTTTTAACTTCCACCATGTTTGACTGTACTGTGTTCTTTTCTTTGAAGGCTTAATTTTTTTTTTCTGTAAACAGTACCATGACGTCCTTTACCAAAAAGCTCTACTTTTGTCTCACCTGTCCACAGTACGTTCTCCCAGAAGGATTTTGGTTTTGTCAAATATGTTTTGGCAAACTCCAATCTTGCTTTTTTTATGCCTTTGTCAACAGTGGTGTCCTCCTGGGACTCCTACCATAGCTTCCCTTTTCATTCAGATGGCGACAGATAGTGCAAGCTGACACTGTTGTACCCTGTGTCTGCAGATCAGCTTGAATTTGTTTGGTAGTTAATCAGTTCTTTACCCACCATTTAAACAATCCTTTGTTGCAATTTTTCATTAATTTTGCTCTTCCGTCCAAGTCCAGGGAGGCTAGCTACAGTGCCATGGGCTGTAAACCTCTTGATAATATTGTGCACAGTGGACACAGAAACATTAAGATCTCTGGAGATGGACTTGTAACCTTGAGATTGTCCATGTTTTTCCACAATTTTTTTCTCTCAAATCCACAGACAATTTATCACACTTCTTTCTTTTCTCCATGCTCAGTGTAACACACAACACAAAGGTTGAGTTGAACTTTTCTCCATTTTAACTGGTTGCAAGTGTGATTACTATATTGCCCACACCTGTTACTTGACACAGGTGTGTCTAAATACGAATTACAGGAGCATCACATGCTTTAAAAGCAGTTATTCCTTACAATTTGGACAAGATGCCAATAGTTTTGTCCAGTCCATTTTTGAGTTTTGTGTGAAATTTTATCAAGTTTAACTTTTCTTCTCTGTTTTTTTTGTGTGTGTGTGTTGTTGCAACAATAAGCATGTGAATACCAAAACATTTGCAATTGGAACAACTTTCTGAGAGAAGTGTTGCATTTTCTAACAGAATTGCAAGGGTCCCGATATTTTTGGCTGTATGACTGTATATATTTTTGGCTGTATGACTGTATATATGCACAACCAAGTAAACCATCAATATTACTTTAAAATTCATCACTTTTTTTAGTAATAAATACATAGATAGACACATAAAAATAATAGCACAAAGGTGCCTATTTCACTGTCACTTTACCAAACACACACACACACACCTAATGGATCTGTAGATATTAAGACTTTACAATACAAACACTACAGAAAAGTGAAAAAGTAATTGGATGAGATAAAACCATGAGCATGAAAAAGAAAACAAATATTTATGAGGCTAATTGTAGAACCTTCCCTTAACTTGTCAGTCATGCTGACAGTGTTTGTTTTCTCAATCTGCCTGAGAGAAAAAACGAATTATTTAAAACATACCCCAAACATGCAATTAAAAAGAAGCCGCTGTCATACTTAATTTAGTGGAGACAGCAAATACATCTTGCGCTACTTGGCTGTAATTATATTTGCTTTATAATTATCTAAATATCAGGTGGTCCTCCCTCCCCTTTACTTAGTTTGTTTGGCAGCTAAAATTTTTAAAAGCTCTTGAAGTGATTCAAACTGGCTTGAAACAAAAATGCATGAACTACTAATTAATTTGCAAGATCAACATCTTGCTACCTACTTAAAAACATACATGAATCCCACAGCCTTGCGGTTCAAATATCTCACCTCAACCTCCTGAGCTCTGCTGGGGACCAGAATATGGCAACTCAGCCAACAGGATTAGCTTCAATTCAACTGATCTCAGGGACAGTTATCAGGGAAAAGCACCTCTGCATTTCTCAGAGCTAATGCTAAACCTGTCTTTAGGTATGTCAAAAGCATGAAGGTCCTGGTCAGAATGATTATCATGCTAAACCCTGCCAGAAACATGTAATTTGTAACATTTCGACCAAAAGACATCAGAAATCTTTTTTTTTTTTTTTAAATCAACTTTTTTTATGCCAACTTTAATTACGAATTTCAAAAAAATAAATGTTCTTTTGACACTCTGTAGTGTGGTGAAACAGATCATTGTAGAGCATAGTACTGAAGTTTTACAGCACATACCGTATAAGAGGCCTATGATTTTTCAGAAAATGCAAACAGAATCGTGAAATCCAGTCAAAAAAAAATGGAATTTACTGTATAACATGGAATGTCACGGAATTTGCCAAATTTGGGATGAATAAATCAAAAGTAGGTCAACAAACTTAAATCTTAAAAAAAACACAGTATTTCTCAAAAAAAAAAAATAAATAAACAAAAACAATTTAAATAAAATAATTAAATTAGATGCTTTTAATTAATAAAATTTATGGAATCCAAAATTAAAGGAAAACACACAATTAAGTAAAAATAAAACTGAATTTAAGAACAAAATAAAACATGTTTCATATGACCATACAAATGTAATTTCTGTTACACTTTAATTTAACCATTAAAACAAAAAAAACAGAATCCAGAAAAATTAAAATGGGTAAAAAAACGAATTTGGAAAAAAAATAAAACCGAATTTGGAAAAAAAAAAAAAAAAAAAATTCATAAGGCCCTACTTAAGGATTGAGAAGTTGAGGATTGAGTAGTCCCTATTGTATATTGTTAAATAAATGCTTTTTATTATTAATCCATTAATTTTACCTTGATGATTTAAATATTTAATATACACTACAATGAAATAAAATAAGAAATTATTCATTTTATTCAATAAGGGCCTATCAAAAAATTCCAAAAGTAAAGTAAATGTATATAAAAAAAAAAAAGTTAACAAAATACATAAATAAATAAATAAATTATTTGTGTTTTAACTTTCTATCTAAAACCAAAGAATCCTGAAAACACTGAAAACTAAAGTAATGGCTGCTAAAATATCAGCTTTGCCATTACAGACAAAAAACATAAATTTTAAATTGTATTAAAATAGAAAACAGCTGGTTAAATATTACAGTTTTACAGTATTTTTGATCAAATAAATGCAGACTTGGTGAGCATACGAACATAAAAAATGTTTGCATAAATCTCCTAATTCTCTACCAGAAATAAGACAATCACTATTTAAGTGATTATTTGAAATATAAAGATAACTTTATTACTGGAAAGCTAAAATTCAAAATGTGTTTCTGTATCCAAACTATATGAATTATGAAGCACGTCACATATGATGTTTTAAAAAAAAAAAAAAAAAAACTTTGAAGCAACCTGGATGCCAGGGCACATCGATTATGAATCATGTGGGGCCCGAACCTGCCCCGAGTCTAAACCGCTACTCCATCAGCTCCTTCATACAAGTTAATTTAATCACAAAACATCAGTTCTCACAGGAAAAGTATGGTAAATCGCTTCCTCTGGGTGAAAACAAAATCTTCCACCACAAATGGCTGAGAGGAAACAGCAGGTTCAAGGGTCCCTCTGTGAAGCACTTGAGAACATAAGAGTCATGTTTCAGAAATTAATTAACTTCACACAATGGAGGAAGACTCTCACAGCCACCGGGGCGTGTCTAGACTACTGCCGCTTCGTTATTCAACTCCCCACCGTCGTTCTCACAGCCTTCAGCCACCCTGCCATCTGCATACTCGTATTCAAATGTAACATTGCCCCGATACAGAGCCATTTGAACGAATAAGCACTGAGATAATTATCATGTTCTTCAAGCACATACGCACTCAATTCATTATGCGCAGACAAATGTAAAATCGCACTGAATTCTCACTACTAACAGTCTGTCTTTGAGTTGAGTTATCATAACTCATAGTGGAGCGAACTTCCCACCACTCATTCATAGGAAGATCAGCTCTAAACTGGTTTAACTGCAGAGAAGAAGCATAATCATACAACATCATCGAAATGTTACACTGTACTTAAGCTGGATAAACAAAAAGGGCAAACCATTCTGACTGGAGTCCAGCCAGACAAACCCAAAAAAAAAAAAAAAAAAATGTCTGTTTGTCAAGAAGGGCAAGCAGTGGGAGATCCTCATTAGAGCTGAGGCGAACTGCAAGGATTGAGTTCAGGTCTACTAATGAGATCAACACACCCAACCACCGCCTGGCCAGCCAGAGGTCTGCTGCACCTCAGCCTACCGATGGTGGGCTGACCACCTACAGTCAAGATGAATACCAGGAGAAACATGATTATTAGTTATTGAGGTCAATCTGTACATGTTTGTGTAGCACTGTATATAAATGCAGCTACAGCTATTTTATTTTGTCAGAAAGAAACTAGTATGCCTATTAAAAAAAATAAATAAATAAACACTGCTTTCTAACTTTCACCACAGTGGGAATCACCATCACAAGTTTATCCAGAATGTCTTTTCTTCTTTTCCCAAACTTCATATTGAATAAAATATACAATAAACCACAGACAAAATATAATAATCAGAAAGGATAAAAAAAAAAAATTGTACGGAACACTGTTGTTTTAAGTAGGCTTTGCATTTTACTGCATTGTCAAACATGTTACTGTCTGTTAAACTTGTTGCTACTTTGCCCTTTTGTTTATTTACTTTTTTTTAGTATTATTTTTTTCCAAATTCAGTTTGTTCCATTTTAAATTTTTCTGGATTCCATTTTTTTCCAATTTTCATTTTTCTGGACTCTTTTTTTTTAATGGTTAAATTACATTTTATTAATCAAAAAGCAAGTCTAATTAATTACAATGAAATACTATGAAACTTACACAATTTAACATCAATTTATTGAAAATTAAGGCCCTATGAAATGTTTTATTTTTTCTAACCTTCTGTTTTATTGTTACCAAATTCTGTTTAAGCATGTCTAATTATTTGAGAACAACTTAAAGTTATTAAAGGTTATTTTTACAATATTTAAATTTTTCTGGTTATCAAATTAAAGCATAAAATATTAATTTAATGTTTTTTAATCAAATGAAAATTAAACTATTTTTTGGCAGACAACGTTACTATTAAAATTAGAACATGAAAGAATTATTGTGTGATTATTCCTTAATAAAATAAAGTTTTAACAATTTTAGTAATAGTAGTAGTAGTAGTAGTAGTAGTAGTAGTAGTATTACGTACATTCTACTAAACAATAGTAATATATGTCTTCAAGTTTTTTCAAGAACTTTTATTTTGAAGGGTTGCTGTAAATACCTTTACATTTCTGTGTGTATATGATATGGCAATAGTTTCTCTCAAAAGAAACTGGTAAAATGCTCATGAGGAAACTTCAGAGCAGTTCTGTAAATGTCTATGTCCTCATTTGGCGAGACAGCAGAAATCACAGCAAGGGTCACACGCACTAGTCTGTGTGTAGTAAATGAAACTGTGCGTCTGCGCCATTCACACACAGAGACACACGGAACATGAACGATTCATATTTAAATAGTCTTTTTGCTTAATATTTAGAGATACAAATCCATATCACGATTTGAATTACGTGTAATGACATACTTTTGATTCATTTATGCAAACTTTAAATTCTGTGACAAATTCCGTGTTACACTGTAAATTTCGTTTTTATGACTGGATTCCGCAATTCCATCCACATTTTCCGCATTGCGAAAATCATAGGGCCCTTGTTATATTTTATTTAGAATATAAAATTAAAGGTCATTGCTCTTTGAAATAGTGTACTTACATTATTATTCTGTTTTACAATAATTATATAGTCAGTGGCACAAAATGGTCTTAAAATGAGAATAAGATTGTTTACTAAATTTTTTCCTAGGGCAATAGATCCCAATAAAAAGTAGTTTGTGACAGCCCTAGTCTGGAAGATTTTTGACCTCCATTTGAGAGCGATGCTGCCTTCCAATGTACATACAGTAATACACTGGGTACACTGGCAGAGGGAAATGAGCAGTGAGGTTTCTTCCACACTCTTAAACTCACGCAAATGACTGGGCTCATTAAAACAACCACGGTAACAGCATCTGATGTAGTATCTAGTGCTTCAATGCAATGGCCCCTGAATAAATTACAACCTATTAAAAGCGCTTTCATTCAGCAGACGTCTCATTAGAAATGAACCACTTAAAAATGTGGAACGCTATTCAAAAAAAGAACGATATTAATACTTTTATTCAACAAGGACCCATAAAATAGACAGAAAGTTACAGCATGGATATATATAATGTTACAAAGATTTCAAACTGTGTTCTTTTGAATTTTGTATTAAAATAATCCTGGAAAAAAGTAACGATTTCAACAAAAAATATTAAGCAGCACAGATGTTTTCAACATTGATAATAAGAAATGTTTCTTAAGCAGAAATTCAGAATTATTTCTAAAAGATCATGTTGCACTGATGACTAGAGAAATAGCTGCTGAAAAACTCAAATAAACCTTATCCCATAAATCAGGGACCACAAAGGGTTAACTATATAGAAGGACAATGAATGCTTAAGAAGGGACCAAACAGCGGGAGACTCTAAGCAATAGTGTTTATATAATATAAAATGATTATTCAGTGTAGCCAACGCAATTCTTCTTCAATTTCTTATTTCTGTTATTTGCTGCCTCTTATAATGAGTGCAATCAATATGAGAATAGCCTACAGATTCTCATATTCTCTCTGAAACACAGATAATCTATCCATTCTCATCCTACCAATGAATATAAAACCAAGATGTGCTTGCCACAGACATTACACACTACATGAAGCCAAACAGCATGAGAGATGTCACCGATTCAAGAACTGGCAGGGGATTGAGTTTTCGAGCCAAGTGCTAGCACAAACACACATATCCCCCCTAATAAAATTCTTAGTCAAACAGATAAAAACTTTACAAAAACTTGGCTACAATAGCAACTAGGTTAAATGGGAGTTTATTTATACATAGCAGTAAGTGAATACATACCCCCTGTGTGTTTTCATATGGGAAAAACATAAAAGATAATAGCTATCACAGAGCTGAGAAACAAGAATCTAGAGAATTATTATAAAAGAGAAAAGCAATATATAGCTCTTGTGCCATTGACATGACTAATCCTATTCTTTACGCATTAGTAATCATGCTCCTCTTGGAATGAATGCCATCATTTGCATGAGCGTCAAACTTATTGAAAAGTCCTCTTGTTATGATTCTAAACAAGGCTAGAGCAACAACTGGCAGAGAAAGCAAGAGAGCCTTGAGAAGACTTGATTGTCATTCGAGGTAACCTCTGAATCACCTTCGGTGCAGAAAAGTCCCATTCATACAAATCAGGTTGCACAAAACAGAACGCCAGTACATCCTTATTGAAGACAAAAATAAATCATTTTGAAAATGCAACGAAAAAAAAAAAAAAAAAAAGTTAAATGTTATGCTCCCTCGACTCAATTTTCTAGCCTTTTTCAATCCCTCATTGCACCTGTCTAATTAAAAGGACTTATTGCCATAATTAACAACATTAGCTGTGTCACCTGCTTGTATTATAAATAACTCTGTTTATTAGGTCACTGCAATAGGTCATCCATCATATCAGTATTCAATAAAAAGTCATCTCTGTCAATGTCAGTGATAGTTGTGTTTTTCTCCTGCAACATCATTTTCTCTAAAACATCCACAGAATATTACAATTGTACATGATGTACATTCACTAAACATTAAGATGCAGAATAATCAGTAGAACAAATGCTTTAAACAAAACTGGCACTGATTTTCTGCAAAATCAACAGGTTTCTGGATAGCACAGTTATGGCACAGGAAGGTGATTTTGAGAAAGAACAAAAAGTTCCCCCAATAACAGATCAAGGTTATGGGCTTTACCCAGTAACAGTTGCTAGGAAACCCCCATCTTCTTCCAACTAGACTCAATGAGATGAGGAAAATAAAACAAAGTAGACTAGAAGAGTGCATTTATTTATTTACAGCCTGTTGACCAAAACGTTGTACAATTTAAGAACCACAAACACAATCAATAACGTTAAATAATAGTAAACTAAAAATATAGCTGCAAACAGCAATTAAGGGGCCAAGCGCTAGGCAAGCAAGGCAGCAAGCATCAAAGCAACTGAAGCAATGAGTAACTGAAGCCTTTTTAAGATGATTTTTGTCAAAATGGGTGAAAAATCATAAAAACAACCAATATATGTAATGTGTTGTAATATGTTGTTGTTGATGTTATCAAATCGATGTGGTGTGTTCAGTGCGAGTTGAAAATGACACACAAAGTTTAGTGTCAATATGTCAAAGCTTCACAGAGATAAATCCTCACTCATTTTGGTGTCATGGCTGAAATTTGTTGCATTGCTATAAAAAAAATGGTTTCGTCAACAGACACAAAATCCATAACATTTGTCTGAAGATGATCTGACTCAATTTTTGGTGAAAATCGGACCAGCGGTCGTAGAGGATTTAAAAAAAAGTAGGTTTTCAACATAAATCAAAATGGCCGATAGGAAGTTCAGCCACCTATAGCATAATATAAATAAGGTAAATATAAATATAAATATAAATATAAATATAAATATAAATATAAATATAAATATAAATATAAATATAAATAGGTATTTATGTTGATGCCATGACCCAAGGAATATTTTGAGACCAGTTTCATTACAATAGGCTAATGCAAACAATAGTTATTAGCATTTTTGGAAAATTCATAATTAATGGATAATGAATGGTTTATCATTCTTGACCAATAGGTGGTGCTGTTACCAAACTGATGTGGCTTGGTCAGTGAGAGATGACAATTGCACAAAGTTTGGTGTAAATATGTCAAAGCTTTGCAGCGATACAGCCTCAGATGTAGTTTGGCATCTTTCCAGCAAATTCGTTGATGCGTTAAATGAAAACCATTTTGTATATTGATATGAAATACATAACTTTTTGTCCGCATGGTCTGAAGATGATTAGAGTCAAATTTGGTGAAAATTGGACCAATTTTGGCATAACTGGTATAGATGTTCTTTGCATGACCCAAGGAACACATTGATATTAATTAAATTTACAATAGGCCAATTTAAGCAAATGTTATTAGCATTTCTTGAAATTTCTTTAAAACTTTTGGCTACAAGGTGGCGCAGTCCCAAAGTTTTTGTCTTGGTGCATGGTGCAGAACACATAGCGAGTTTCGTAACGATACGCGCAATGCGTTCATAAAATATAGCATTTTACAACAAAAATATAAATTGGCAACATCCAAAACAGCTGACATGGGAAAATAGTGTATCAATCGACTCCATTTAGAAGTTATAATCAAAAATAGCCATTTTTCATATCTCCTGACTACTAGGTGGCACTCCACCAAAACTGTGCAGGTAGCCTCAGGTCATGGTTGTTATAACACACACCAAGTTTGCTCTCAATACACCAAACCGTTGCAGAGATATAGCATCATATCCATTTCTGCATGCTTTTCGTCAAATTCATGTGCGTGTTATTCAAGAATGGTTTCACTAATCAACTTGAATTTCAAAACGTTTTGCCATCATGGTCTAAAGAAGATTTGAGCCAGTTTTGCTGAAAATCAGACAAACTGTCTAGGACGAGCTCGAAAAAGTTTTAGTTTTACAAACTATTAAAAAGAAGAATTTTCTTTCTAGACCTTATGGTTCCAAAGTTATTAGCATAAACATGAGTGAAACTTTGGATAAGTGGTGGCGCTAGAGAGTTTGAGTTAGAGACTCTAAACTTGCTATGGTTAATGATGACACTGTCCTCTATCTGTGTGCCAAATTTGATAACTTTCCCACAAGTGGTTCTATGGGCTGCCATAGACTTCCTGAGCGGAAGAAGAAGAATAAGAGCGCCAATGGATACAATAGGTGCTTGGCCCCTAAAAAAAATAAAACCACAGATAACGTAACGTAACATACAACCAGCTATTATTATCCTAACTTGCGCTTAAGGTCAAGAGGTAAATAACTGGATGAAATTGACACATGTGAGATTTAAACAAATGAAACAGCACATAGAAGACGACATAAATTTACATCCCTAAATTAAACACGATTTTTATTAACTTACTCACTTGCCTATACTCTAGCCAAATACATTTCTGGACGTCAAAAAAAAAAAAGAGGAAAGGAGTAATGACTAAATAGATGGCAGGGGGTCTAACAGCACGAAGGTCAAGCTGAACCTTTAACGAAACGTGCATGAATGCCAAACAGTTTTCTCCATCGACACTTTGCCAGGAGAGGCTATTAAAATCAATCCAGTAGCACCTCGGCAGAGGTGAGAGACGCTAATCATGTCAATTGCAGTCCATTAGGCTCAATCACACCCACCTGCCAGTGATTGTCTTAACCTTGGACGTCAAGACCGGAGAGGCAGTGCAGCAGTCGGGCACAGTGTGCGGATGCCATTGACATCTGTCAGATCACTACCCCGGTCTCGACACGTCACAAGAGTGGAGTGACAGGAATACATGTTGCATGTGCATGTGATAGACTGAATCGGATATCTAAGATGAGGGCTGATATGCTGTAATGTAAGGAGGGATGTGGTTCGATGAGAGACTGTGACAAGAGCTGTTGTCTCTGAAAAATATTACCATCAGACGACATTTTAATACATTGATATTTTGAGGTTTCATTTTTCATGGGTATTTCAAGCAGTCAAAACTGGAAATAATTAAATAAATAGAAATATAACCCAACGTGTGGTGTCCATCTGACTTCATTCAGCTCCTGAAAGACTTCAAAGCCAATTACATCATTCTGGTTGAAGTCCAAATATGTTTTTCCTTACAGAAATAAGCAGAAAAATCATGCCTGATAACAAGGGAGCTCAATACAAAAAATAATAAATAAATAAATATATTACAGCTCATTTGTAATTCCACTTTTAAGTTTAAGATAAAGTTTTTTGTCAGAGTGAATTACAGCTGTGTAAAAACTAAACAAAAAATAGATTATTACTGTAGCCTACACAGCAGTGGTTGACTTCTTTAATTTGAAGTTTAAAGTCTGCCGTAAAGACCACATAAAAAGTTCTCAGAATTTGAACGTTATCCTGTGAGGCGTGATAGAGACCTCAAAATCAGGCAAAAATCAGATGACTGAGCCAAAGTGAGTTTACTTCAATTCTGTTTGGGTAACGTATCACCTCGGCCATGTGCATGTGCATGTCTGCTTATCCGTCTGTCTTCATTTGTATCCATCTCTGCCTCAGTCTGTGTGCAGATCTCTGGCCTTCCTCCAATCTCCAGGTTTGCGTCCGAAGGGCGATGCGGTCTGTCAGGAGGAAGAGGGGAATTGACTGGGCTGACAGCTGGTCTCCACGGATACAGCTGGGGTCGGGATAAAGAGCCAAAGGCAAGTTCAGAGCTGCATAGCAATCAGCGCATCAGGGGAGTGACAGACAGGGCCAAGAGGTTAGGAACGAGGGAGAAAGACACCATCCCGAAACCATATCACACTTTCTTCAGGCATCGTCCCCAAACAGCATCAGAGACATCAGGATGATAATCCTGCAGTCGTGGCATCTGGATGCAGCATTCATTTCGGGACGTGGCGCGTAGCAGAAGCGCAGTCGACCAGCCCGACTAGAAGGCCTCACCGAAGAACATCACAACCGTCAGTGTCCGACTACCATGACCACAAAAATCTCAGCAGGTACAGGTTCAACTGCACCACTCTGGTTCTGATCTATGGCGCGCACTGTTGCCATGGATACAAGAAACAATCTCTGAGTGTGTGTGCGCGTGTGTGTCAAAGAGAGTGGTTTTCATCATGCCAGTCATGAACGCTCATGCAGTAGATGCTAGAGTCTATGCTCTCTCTCTGTTCAATACAGACACTCCTACTGCAGTGGCTTAGAGTGTTCTCAGACACTGAGCACTGTCACCCCTACAGAATATCACTGTCTAGATCTACAGGGGCCATTTTTGCCTTCCAATATTAATGGACTTTCTGTCCTACAGAGTAGCCTAAAAGAATTTAAGCTGTTCTTGCAGTACTCTGCTTCTTGCTTATTGGAATAGATTGTATTCTGCTTTCCAATAAAGGTTCTTATTTTCACAATGATGTAAATTCAATAACCTTCCCTGTTTTCCTAATATTAATTTCCAAACATTTCCTTTTACACTACACAGCAAAACAAGCATTGTGCCAAGTGTGCGAAGTCCACATCACCAACATTCATTACTGAAATGGCTTCAAAGAGCCAGCTGAAATAAATAATTTGGAGTTTGCAGGAAGAGAAGCAATTTCCCCAATTTCAAGTATAGAAAGGATCCAATTTTACAAGTAAAACATGAACCAGTTTAAATTTTACTATGTGAAACATCTGGATACAGGCAGAGGTTGCACTACAAATTATAAATAAATATTTAATAATAATAATAATAATAATATAAGATAATAATAATAAAAGATAATAAAAGATTTAAATTTCAATTATTTAAATAAAAATCACGCTACACAATAAATTAAAAAAAAAAAAAAAAAAGAAACGTAATTCTTATAAAAAACACATCCAACAATAAAAACCTGTTGATTGGTCACCTGTAAGTTTCCTCACCATATATACTAAAAAATGTAAGTTGTTTAATATATGGCAAACTAATGTAAGATTTTACTGTAAAATATAAATCTGTGGTTTTTGGAAATTAAAAGTAACTAGGCTAAATACACTGTGGTTCAAAAGTTTGGATTCTTAATGTTTTTTAAATAAGTCTCAAAGTTCAAAGATCAAAAATATAGAAAAAAGTAATATTATGAAATATTATTGCAATTTAAAACAGTTTTATGTTTTAATATACACTACCGTTCAAAAGTTTGGGGTCAGTACATTTTTATTGTTTCTTTCTTTTTTTTTTCTTTTTTTAAGAAATTAATACTTTTATTCACCAAGGATGTATTAAGTTAATAATTAAAAGTTTATTAAAAGTTAATAATAAATAATTTA
>JAHKKF010515375.1:0-10000 GCA_019740295.1 Labeo calbasu
ATATATTTCACTCTGCTGTGCTCCGTCTTTTTCAGAAGGGGCTGCAAGTTGTGCCTCTCTCCAAAACCCCCCTCTGGGCTGTCCAACCTTTCTGTCTCTCATCGGCCATCTTTCGCTACTGCTCTCTATCGTGCTGCAGACGGCTGGTGGCTCAATAGCTAACTGGATTATGGGACAACAGAGCACCTTCCTCTCTGCCGTTGGCCTCAATCTACTCGCGCCAACGTCTATTGAGCGCGCCCGGTCCCCGCTCAGGCCCGGCTTTATTGAGCCGTGTATGGGTCTTTATGCTGTGCGTGCTCGGCCTTGCCCCCATCCCTCATCAATCATCCGCCTGTGAGGGCGAGCTCAGAACACAGACAGGCTTCAACCATCTCTATAGGAGAAAAGAGAGACAGAGAGAATGTTTACTATAAGACTGATCACTCAAATCAATCGCGCATTTGTTCTGAAATATTTCAGTGAAGTCTCCAAATACAAACATTTAGAAAAATCAAGACAGCTCACTGTGATCGTAAAAAAAAAATGTTTAAGATGAGGATAAAAAACTGCGGTGCGCTTATATGATTTGTTGGATCCTAAGTTGCCAGCAGGTCATTTTTAGGTTTGTTTGTTTGTTTGTTAACTGAAAAAAAAATTGTTAACTGGCCACAGCACATAAGCTACTGTGGTGTGTCGTTGCTGGTAAGCTTATATTCTTTTATTTTAGCAGGTGTCTAAAATTTCACTTCTTAAAAAGCAATGTGTTTTAAACCCTTCTTACACATTATTGCAACATTTTTTTGTTTTGTTTTGTTACATTTAAGATAGAACCCTGGCAGGTGTGGTTGTTAGGACTATAATGTAAAAATGTACACTGTTATATACTCACATTTTTAGGCTATTACAATCGGATCGCTGTTGTAAAATATGGTTATACAATGGAAGGCCACAATGGAAGGAGTTCATCATAACATAGCAACTGTGGTTAACAATAACAAAGGTAGAGCACAGTGTAGAATTTCTAAATAATAAACATTATCAGAGTAACACACGACATTAAAACAATGCAATAAACTAAATAGAAAACACTCAACTACAACAATTACTAAAGCAGGAAGGAACTATTTAAAAAGAAGGAAATCTAATGTAAAGATATAGCCCTATACGCATTACCATATTAAATGAAAAAATATAATTGTAAGTAATTCATACGTTTTAGAATAATATTTTACAGTTAATGTACATGTATTGTGTTTTAAAAAATATTTTTTCAGATATTTTGTTATCGTAAATGATTAAGGTATTTCACAGTAAACCAATTAATTAGGTCTTACTATAGAATCTTTTCTTTATTTCTCAGTTAAAATCATCGTCTGGAGCAATAGCAAAACTGGTTACGGATGGAGAATGATATCTCGTCAGCTCTGTCGATGATATCACTTTCTCCCCCTTTTTCATCAGGCCTCAACAGTATGTCGAACTTCTCTCTCTGCGCCTAACTTTTTTAATAACGATTTTCCCTCTGGCCGTAGGCTCACACTCGTCTCCTGGAGGAATACCTCAATCCGATTATGGCTCTATTTTACAGCAGACGCCAGGGCGCAATAAGAGCAGAAACGCCACTTCACCCATCAATTAGATCTCTATTAGCATCCAATGCCCACCGTACTCCAACCAAGAACCAAAATTAAACAATTCTTCAAGTCGACAAGGTCAATGCAGACCTTAGATGCCTTTCTTTCAGAACAAATGATTTCACTTAACGGTTTATTTCTCAACAAGTATTAATGATCAATAAAGTAATAAGAACTGGATTACCCCATTCATTGTATGCAAATGTCGCAATTCAACAATAAACGCAATAAAAGCGCATTTTACATTAGGCTACAATGTTTTTCCCCCCTGAATAATATGGGCAGAGTACACTTGTTTTTTTTTTTTTTTAATCATCTGTTCTTTATTCTCTCTCTCTCTCTCTCTCTCTCCCTCTCTCTCTCTCTCTCTCTCTCTCTCTCTCTCACTCTCTCTCTCATTTTATTTCCACGCACCTGCATGGATTTCAAGAGGTCAATTATAGAGCTCTCTTAAACCTGATTCCTGACAGGCTATACAACATTAAGCTTTTGACTGGATTATTACATACCGAATTACTACGAGCAGGTAAATTTGCTGATAATTCTGCTTGGGGACCCTTCGATTAGCGCATCGTCGCCAACCAAGCCACATGTCAAAATGGTGCCACATGCTACTACCTTCGGGATTGAAGAGGCTAAGTAGCTATCACTGAAGCATAACCTTCTACAAATTTCAAAGGGAAACGCTTCTTTATGAATTACCCTTCGCAAAAATACTGTAAAATTAATTATGTAAAATTATTTGTTTCCAGTGCCTCCAATGTGCCTCCAGTGCCTGCAGATGTTTTGTTGACATTTTTCAGCGGCCTATCATGGGTTTACTTTGGATAGCGTATACTTGTAAGTTTGAAGAGGTATTATTTTCTCTTGAAATACAGTAAAGCAAATATTAGACTTAATGCTTTGACTAAAAACTGCACTAGAATTTTGCAGTCTTAAAAAACAATAATACAACCCAAATGAGATCCTATGTCACTGTCAACTCTTTTTATTCATAAAAAATAAAACCTGCAGGACAAGTGGCTCAAGCACGTATTTCTCTGTTTACTGAGTCAAAGGATGGCCATTTATCATCGATCGAGACAGCGTCGCATTTTCTACCTAGCTCTCTCAGACCTTGTCCTAAATTCAGCATTTTTATGGAAAACTGCAGTCATTTTGATTGATGAAATCTAAAGATGTCTAAAACAATCACAGAGATCCCCAACTGTGGAGCTCCTACGGGGTGCTTCACTCCAGGCATTGTTATTGTGACATAAGGGGGGAGCTTCGTGAGAATACACGAAAAAATCGCGATTTCAGTGTAAAAGCGGACAGAAAAGGATTTCTTTACATTCATCCAGGCAGGCAGTGGGAAAGTTGGAGAAACTCTCTCCATTTTATAAGCAAACAATACCACCTCAGTGTCTGTTGACTCCTTTAAAACATAGCCCTGCAGTATATGGCTCAAAACTCAAGAAAGGCCTTTTTATTAACATGATGGACTTCAGATGGTTCCTTTTAAAGTCCGCGCTTAAAATTCAAGTCACTATAGAGTATGTTCATGACGCCTATTTAATACATTAGTATTTAGATGATATAATTTGATTTTATTGGGAATTAGGGTTTTGTGGAGGACGAATTTGCTGATGTGGACCACACTACAATCAAAATTATACGGCCTCATCAAAATAAAGGCCATTGTACCATTTTGGTCAGATAATTTGAGCACTAGATTTTTGGTCATTGGTTTACAATTTTCGTGCTTGTTTGCCCATCATCCAAAACAGAAATATCACCTGCTAAATGCTACTGCCCTCCATTATTAAGGGTAGCAAGGCAAAATATCTTTGCGACACCCAAAGGGAGTTTTAATAAATCTCCCTCTATTTAAGAGCGTTTTTTCTCAGACTCCTCCAGGCGAATAGAGGCCGTGTCAAGATTGCGTTTGTATGCCAGTGCTTAGGACCAGCTGCTCTCAAAAACAGACAAGCCCTTGTCAATTAACTGCTGATGAGCAGGTCTGGGGATCGCCTGAGGCACTGCGGCGACCAGCAGTGTTACAGTTCCCGCAATTAGTATCCATTTCTGTCCAGACCTCCTCGGAGCGCACAGACACAGCGCGGTCAAATGGCAAAACATTGCAAAGAAAACTGAATGGACATATTTTACCCAGCACTAAGGCGACGACAAACTATAGCTATTAAGGAGACGCTGCCGATGCAAAAAAGGTCCCATGTATACTCCCAACAAAATGTAAGTTTTTACGAATCTGACAAAAGAAGATCGTTACTAAATAAGTAGGCCTACAAAGAATATAGATCGGATGATAACGACATGTTTCTCGACTGCTGGCCGCTTTGTCGTGGTTGTCACCGTTAACAGCTGGTGGGCATTCCGAGTCCGTCTCGGCTCTGTGGCCTTTGGCCTGGTGGGGGATGGACCTTCGGACAGGGCCGTCCAGCAGCTTTAACAACCCGCCGTTAGTTTGGGTCAGAGAGGCCAAGTCTCTAACAGGATAAGCAAAGACCCTCGCCAGCGGAAGCTGAGTCGAACAAAACGACTCCAGCCCGGCCGGCCCAGGGAATCATTAGGGGATGCGTTTGTTTAACTAATTAGCAAGCTGGGCAGCCATGGGGAGACTTGTAGGACAAGGCTTTTACTCAGGGGAAGATCTAGAGTTCAAAGTACAGGAGGGGGACATGGCCTGTGTAATGCACTGAAGTTCAAGAACAGAGCAAACAGCACATGCCAAAAATGGGCAACGCATTCAATGTAGCAGCTAAATGAGGCGAACAACCCAAAAGAAGAAGAGGAGGGGTCCCGCGTTAAATATGGGAAAGTTTGGGGAACGGGTCGTTGGGTCAAGAAAAGTCAACAAGAGAGCAGTGTTAATGACATACGGAATTTGATATCAAAAATACATAAATCTTCAAATGAGGTCAGCAACACAAAGCATACAAAGAGGCCGAGTGTTCAAGTCAACACACTGCTTTGTTGTTAGAAGAAAGAATGGGTTGATCCGAACTGTTATTATTTAACGTAAAACTAGAATATAAATTTGGTAGAAAAAAGAAAAAGTTATATTATGAGAGATTAATTGCATGAAAATGTGGTGCCGAAATGTATTGTTTAAAATATCACCGGAAGATCACTCAATTGCCACTAAAAGCAACGATGATTAGAAGTCTGCTTAACAGCTCTCTCCAATAAGACAGCACGCAATTCTGTTCTTAGATATTAGCTTTAGAGCAGAATTTACTTAAGCAAACACACCTGGGTATGGGGATCACCACTGACAGGTTGTTTAGAGCAAGTGTTACAGCTGTCCTGTGCAGGAATAAACTACGTGTAACTTCGCTGACCACACAGAGAGGTTACAACATAATCATTGATGAAAACTCTGCTTGACCTTGGGCATTGCCCCTCCCCTCCTAACCCTTGTTAGTCCTCACGTCCGTCCCCAGAAACGTCACATTCCATAACTCTTCATAAAAACTATTATTAGGGAAATCCTTTCTTTTTGACAATTTAATAGTGCAAACCAATCATGTGGGTGACACCAACCATTCATCTACCATCAGAGACAAAGAGCAGGCTTTTTCGCCATGCCGACGGGAGTCTGCGCTATTTTCAGAACTAATCCACAATGCAGGCATTGTATATCCATAATCGTTATGTTTAGGAAACCAATCATAAGTCTGAGATGTTTCTTTTATTTTTAATTCCCGGATTGCGACGCAGGCCAAGTAATCAAGACTGCTAAGTTATGTCCTGATTGTATTATTTTAAGGCCATGAACAAAAGCACTACCGAAGTAGCCCAGTTTTTTAGACTCACACGAAATGCACTTGTCAGCTCATTAAAAAGGGTGAGGTTTTTTGTTCTTCACACATAAGTTATGAATTATTTTTTGAATCAATTTAGCAGATTCAAGGCAATTTTGCAACATTCTCCAGTGGGACTAACAAGACAGAAAAAAATGTTTCCTCAGAGAATTCACCTTTAGGAGCGCCTCAATAAAAGAGACATGAGCTCCACGCACCAGCGTATAATTTTTAATATATATGCAATAAATGTTCAATTTGTTTTCTGCAATGACGGGAAATAATTTCGTCATATTTTAAAGCCATTATTACATCCGTACTCCCACTCGAGCTCCTTGTGTTTGATTAAGTCATTCTGAGATTGTAGTTGATAGTTAATAACGATACTGTTATGGTCCTCTTGACATTAAATTCTCCACGGGGCAGTTATAAAAGTGCTTCTTTGTGTGCAGACCTCGGCCATGGCTTATTTCCCTCCACCTGTCAATAACCCATTTTTAATATGATGTCTCTATTTAGCTTGGGAAAATGACTCATAAAATACAGACGGTCGAAGTTTATCCAAAACTAAAAACTCTTTTCTTTTTTTTCAGGACAAAATAAAAATAAAAATAGAAGCCGAATAACTGACGGTTAATAAAGCATATATAGTTAATAATTGCCGATATCTGACTAATTTAACGGCTTAGATTTCTTGTGAAATTTTCACCTTTGTCATGTTTTTATTTCCGGTCAAGGTAGGCGTTGTTTATTGTTCCGCTGCCTATAGTTTATTCTGTTGAGTGGTTTGGCCGTTTTGCGTATTAATTACTGACAATTAATACTTTTAGGAGGGTTATGTTGTGTGTGCAGCATTAACCTGCAGTATGTCCATGCTTTTCCTAATATTGGGCTTATTCCAGAATTGGTGTTCGGTATGATATTTACTGATTAACCACTGGAGTGTTATTTATTTCTGTGCTGTCATTCAGATAATTAATTAATGATGTATATTTTATTTGCCACTGTATGTTAGTGGTTTAACATCTAAAATCAACAAAATCTTACATGTTTCTAACGTTATCAGTGAGATGAGATCACAAAAACCTAAAAAAAAAACAAAAAAAAAACAAAACAAAAAAAAAAAAACTATTTTTAGTTTAAGGTAATTAATTGAAATAAATTAAATAAATGAATAAAAACATTTAACTTCTTGATGTATTGTTTTTTTTTTTCATCGAAATACACATCAGAATAAAAAATATGTCATTCCTTTTAAAATGTTTTAAAAATTCTAACATTTTCATTTGTATTATGCATTCCATTATTCCGCATTTGTTTGAAAGCAACCTAAAGATCACAGCAGTGACAATAGCTCATGTCATCCTGAAATTTTTGTAACGCCTCGGCAATTTGGGGTGACAATCATTATCCCATCCATTTAGCAAGAACCAGGTCCACTAAGTAAAGCCATAATAATACAGAAAACTCCTCCAGTGAGTCTGATTTATTATCTAAAAACCTGTTCAGAGCCGCGCAGAGCCGGTAAATGTTGGTGGGGGGAACCCCGCTTAAATGGCCTTTATAAATTCCCAAAACAGCCGTTCAGTAAATTGCAGTATAAATTATAATGTGCATCACAAATTATCTATTTAACTATTTTCTCACGTTGCACGACCATAAAATTGTACTACATTAAATACCCGCGCGTTCATAGTTTTGCGACGTTTCTTTTCGTAAACAATTTGAGAGAAGTCTTTTAATAGTCGATTTTCTGCATCTCTTTTTTTTGTCCCTTGTTCTCGCTTGTCAAGAATTACGTTTGTTTCACTCTATTTCTGATCCAGTTTGTTTTATTCCTTTATTCTAGGTTCGATACACAGCTGCGGAGAGACTACAGTCTTCTTTTTCGATAATAAGCACATTCCTTTTGACTACAGTCTTTGATTTCTCTGGCTTTACACGGTCTTTGACTCCGAGATGTCAATCCGTCTCTTTTGTTGAGCTTTGGCTTCTATGCAGATTGGACGGAAAGCCCATCGTCCGATGTGATGGATCCGTTTCGAAATAGGGAAAGGTTAAGGGTGGAAAAGTGAAAGGGTTTCCCTGGTAATTGCTTCGGTTTTACGAAAATGCTTTACTTCGTCGCTATTTTCTTTTTTTAGAGACTAAGCCATGAACATGAATGCATACATTTTAGTCATTACATAGGTATGCTTTGACTTGAGATCAAATGGTAATATATCGTCCAAGTTCATATGTTCTCGAAATTGGCCACTTCAAAATAAGTATGGCCAACACGGTTTACATGAAATAAACAGTTTATCTAAAAATGCATTCACGTGACGCAGTGCAGAATAAAGTAATATATTGTGCGCAGTACATTCAAAGGCAAACAGCAAAGCATTACACTATGGTCCTACCCTTATTTTTTATTTTATTATTATTATTATTATTATTATTTTTCGTTTTATACCACTCACTGCAAGATATCTATACAAATTTGAGCTGCCGTTAAACACTGTGATTCCTCTGAGAATAACTTCTATTTGCAGCTGCTCTGCCACGTAGGCTGATGGTTCGAGCAGTGCAGTGATCTCAGAGGAAAAAACACTGCACAGCACTTCAGCGGTTGTTAAAACCGTGTAACATTCGGCATCAGACAAAATATCCAACAGATTTCAGTTCATATAAAATAAAATTTAAGAATGCGAGAGTTTAAAAATGTATAAAGTTAAAACGTTGAAATGTACTAGCTACTTACAGTGTCGTGATGCGCCTTTCCGTTTGGTATCCTGTCATATCCTAACAGTGGGCTAATGTAGAGTTTGTCTTGTCTTTTTCTGGGAGATTCACTTTAACAAGTGGAAAGTTTGTGTCCTTCTGCGCCATTTTATACATGATGAGCCGTCAGTAATGGGATTATTAAACAAAAACGGTTTCAGGCGCTGGCGTTAACCTTTTTTAATGCCTAATTAGGTTTTGCAAAGAAATAATTAGATTTTGCATCGCTTACATTGCCTATATTTTCAACTGACGTAGAAACAATTTCATCTTTATTCGACCCTCTTGTCGATCAGCTTAACAATATACATTTAGCGTGACTGTATACAAGATGATTTAAAAATATGCTGTGATCAAATATTGTACATAAATTAATTATGTTGCACATTTGCCCGCATCACTGCCGTAATGCAATGAAGAGAGCGCCCTCTGTGTGCCAAGAGCACTTATCGCACACTTTCCTTTATTCTTATCCTTAATCCTGAAAAATACACAAAATGAAACATATAGGCTAGTAGACGGCACAATTGCTTGTGGCAGTTTACCTACTTAAAACAAAACAAAACAAAACAAAAATGAGAATCTTACTATATAGGGGATTAAACAAACATTTTGCCACTTTAGAATTGGAATAGTTCAGGCTCCGGTTTACTGATAAAGATCATACAAACCTACGTTAGTTAAACCTAAGTTACGTTACGTTACGTAACCCAAATTACGTCACATCATGAATTGTGTATGGACTGAACCTTGCAGAGTGTTCATTTCAAAATGCAAGGGAGATGTCAGGTCCAAAGGTGATAAACCTGTTCCAAAACTTGGGGAGAGGTTACAAACAAGTTTTTATTTTATACATGCTTGTGATTGTCTTTATCATGCAAGTGTCATGAGAAATTTATCATTAACATTGTTATTTTGAGTAATAGTAATAATAAAATTATGTTATGACAAACATTTTAAAGACTTTTTTTTATTTAATTAATAGAGTTGATTTTTATGTTTTTAAATAGTGTTACTTGTGCGCTTGTGTATGTAATTTATTATAGAGGAGTGTTAGAGTGTTGATTTTGTTGTGGATGTAAAATTGTGCGTTTATTTAAATTGTTATTAATCTAAAACACACACAACGTTTTACTCTGTGGTGTGGTGGAGAGTTTTGGATGCAAACTAGGCCTGTAGATACCTCCAATGATCATCTTCGGCCAGTTAGGGTTGTTACGTTGTCGACTGTGCACTATATTCACAGTATTGACATGTATAAGGCACAGAAGCACACTTGGGCGGGTCGGAAAAGCGAAAAGGGCAAAGAGGAGGAAGAGAGACAGCAGGAGGATGCTCACCGAACTTCACCTAAATATCCTTTATTCGCCATTTTTTTCGTAATGTTTTTGTTTTCTGAAGATGTAAATATTTCTTGGATGACTGCAATTTAAGGGGGGAAATGCTTTACTGTAATTGTGTTATGGTAGGCTTAGGCTATGTTGGGAACTGCGTCTTACTGTATGTCACACAGCATGCATGTGATAGGTGTAGTTTAATTAAAAATGTATCGCCATTTTGATTTATGCAGCGCAGAGCTGCATAATATCAAACCGTCTTGCTGAGGTGATCAGTACTATATTGCACGTTTCTCAACTTAAGTTGCACGAATCACGTTAAAAGTTAAAACGTACAATATTCTCAGACGAAAATGGCTACATATGCAACGTCAAGCGTGGGCTAAAATTACCCCTAATACACCTCAGGTTACAGGAATTGTCTTATTACATAACATCAGTAGCCTTCATTTCACTACTACTGACTGCGCAATAAATG